>BFEA01000208.1:1179597-1200819 GCA_003427395.1 Chara braunii | reverse complement strand
TCTCTCTCTCTCTCTCTCTCTCTCTCTCTCTCTCTCTCTCTTGCATGACTTCACCACACACACACACACACACATACACATCTTTTCTCTCTCGTGCATGACTTCATCTTGATCTGACATAAACTCCAGCAAACTATATGATCAGTCATTGGAACTCTTGAAGCATCTGTCCTCAATCCTTCAATCATGCTAGCCGCTCGGACCTTGCTCCTTGGTGTGCATCGAGGAGTCGCCGTCCATTTATTAATCCTTTAGAAGCTGTGCTGTCCTCCGTTCCTTCTCATCTCCTTCCTTCCTTGGCCATGAGAACCCTCTTTTCATGTTACTTCCCCCCTTCTCCCTCCATTATCTCCTTCGCCCCCTGCCAAACCCTATATCTTTGTATCTTCGTTAACCCTTCCTTGATATCAAATAGTGTCGACCTCCCCTATCATCAGCTCTGCCCTCCCACGGAAGATCCATGCTTTTAACAGTTCGATAAGAGCTTACCAGTCGAGAACTCGCAGTCGGAACAATCTCAACACTGAAACGCTGAAGTCGTGAGGTTCTGCTCCGACTTTCATACTGAAATGCCCAAGCCAAGGCGCCGGCAACGCGCTACTCCATTCACTTTTTTTTCACTTTTTTTTTTCGTCCCTTCTTCTCCACTCTTCCGCCTCAGATGACCTGCCTTTTCAAAACGGAATGCATTCAACACCCCATAATTCTCAAGGACGACTTTATCTCTCAAACGGCGCCACCTTAGAATAACTGAGTTGTCTTCCACTCTCGATACTCCTCCGCTGTCACGGCGTAGATGTTATGCTTTGGTCATCTCGATAGCGATCCACACGCCAGAACTTTCACAACATAAGTCTCCATACAGACTAGGTGAGCAACCACGACGAAGTTGACTCTTCAATAGGTCGCAATGATGTCGTTCTCCTTGTGTGGTAGGTATGTTCCATGGGAAGTATGTTGTGCTTAGCGCTCTTCGACTCAGCCGTGTTCAGAAAAGTTTGTGTGTTGAAAACAACGACCTCAAACCAAAAAAACCACATCCCTCTACACAACCGAGGATAAACCCATGTCCCTCTTGCTCAACATGCCTCTCCCGTGTCTCGCGTGTCGGGCTATGGCAAGTGAGCTCCACGCTCTACAAAACCCTAACACATAGAGTGCGCGTGTCACGAGGCTTAAGCATTGCGGCGCTGCCCCTCACTTTATCATCCAAACTGAACAACTTTTGCCTCAAGGTCACATCAAAATTCTTTACTAAATTTAAACAAAAAATAAAATAAAAACCTAGGTTGTTTTTCCTGGCACCCGGGCACCCAACTTGTGGCCGAATACATGCCCGGGTGCCCGATCGGGCATGACCCCCTGACAGGGTTCCAGGCAGCCCCAGCGCCACAAAAAAAAAATAAAAAATAATTCAAAGAATTCCAGAAAAAAAATATGTTGTGTAGAATTGCAACACAAACAACTTTTGGTTGAGGGTCACATCAGAATTGCTCACCGGATCGGAAATAAAAAAGAAAATAACAAAATAACACTAAAGGGTCCCCCTTTAACCCCCCTTAGGCCCTTTAAAAACCATTTATACCCCCCTTCCCCCCCCTTGACAGCCTACTGTCTTAAAATGAAAAGAGCCCGGATTTGGGGTCCTCTGGGAGAGCGTAGAAAGGCAAAAAACAAAAAAAAAAAGGGGCAGGCTCGGGTACCCCAAGCGTCACGCCTAGGTGCCCGGTCGGGCAGGCCTGGCCGGGCATGAAAATCTTCCTAAAAGGATAGGAAAAATTATGATTTTCATTTTGTTTTGGCTTGGTGAAATGCCTTGAAAATTTATTGTCATGTAGCTTACATCATAGAGAACCCAAAAAAATAATTAAAATAAAAACTAGAATTGTTTAGACCCAAAATTCATTTTTCGCAAAGGCCGGACCCCTGAACGTTCAGGAGGGGGGGTGGAAACCACCCTTGGACATCTGATCAAGCATTGCTTCAAAGTAATTTCTTAACACCCTAAGTGATGGTCTTACCCCCCAAATAATTTTCGTATCCAAAAGTGATAAGTCGGACCCCCATAATAATTTCTAAATCCCCGAAGTGACGATTAGGCCCCAAAACGAAAATTTGGATCCATTGTAACCCCAAAGTGATAGGGTTGAACCCAAACATAATCGGTAAGACCCTGAAAGCAATTTAGTAACCCCCTAACTGACAGTCAAACCCCAACAATAATTTTTGTACCCTCTAAGTGATTGGCCACACCCCCGAAGTAATCTGCAAGACCCTCAAAGTAATTACTTAACCCCCAAGTGATGGTTGGACCCTCGAAATGTTTGTTTTATCCCCAACGTGATAGGTTGGACCCCCAAAGTAATTTCTAAACTCCCTAAGTTTTTCTTTTTTACCCCCTAAGTAATAGGTCGGACACCCAAAGTCACAGATGGACCCCTATAGTAATTTCTTAACCCCCAAAGTGGGGAAAGGACCGCCAAAATATTTGTTTTACCCCAAAAGTGAAAAGTTGGACCCCCAAAATCATTTTTGTACTCCCAAAGTGAAAGTTTGGAGCCCCGTCAAACTCACAAAATAATTTATAAGCCCCCTAAGTGACAGTCGGACCCCTAAAATATTTTGTGTACCCCTTAAGTGATAGGTTGGACCCCCAAACCCCAAACGTGACGATTAGACCTCCAAAACGATAGTTCGGACCCCCAAAATATTTTTTTCCCTCAAAGTGATAGGTCAGAGCCCCAAAGTAATTAGTTAGGGCCCAAAAGTAATCTCTTAACCCCCTAAGTGACAGTGGAACCCCTAAAATAGTTTTTGTACCCAGAAAGTGAAGGGTTGGACCCCCAAAATAAGTTTTGTACCCCCAAAGTAATGGGTTAGACCCCCAAAGTAATTTATTTGACCCCTTATATAAGTTTTTATGCCCCTAAGTGAGAATCAGACCACTAAAATATCTTTTATATCCCCAAGTCATGTATCAATTAGTCAGACCCCCACAGTAATTTATGAACCCCCTAAATGATGGTATGACCTCCCAAATAATTTTGTACACCAAAAGTGTAAGGTCGAAACCCAAATTAATTTGTTAAGCCCTCAAAGTAATTTCTTAACCCCCTAAGTGATGGTCATACCCCTAAATAATTTTTGTGTTCCCAAAGTGATAGGTCAGACTCCCAAAGTAACTTCTTAACCCCCTAAGTAATAGTTAGTCCCCCAAAACATGATTCGGATCCCCAAAATAATTTCCATACCCCCAAAGTGATAGGTTGAACCCCCAGAGTAATCAATTAGGCCCCCAAAATAAGTTTTTTAGCCCCAAAGAGATATGTCGGACCCCAAAGTAATTTATAAACCCCAAAAGTAATGGTTAGACCTAAAAAAAAAATACTTGGACCATTGAAATAATTTTTGTATCCCCAAAGTGAAAGGTCCGACCCCCGAACTAATCGTCCGACCTCCAAAGTAATTTTCTACCCCCCTAAGTAACTTTCTTACCCCCGAATATTTTTTTTTATCCCCAAAGTAATAGGTAGGACCACCAAAGTAATCGGATCCCCAAAGTAATTTCGAAGTCCCAAAGTGACGGTTAGACTCTGGAAATAATTTGTGTACCCCTATAGTGATAAGTCAGAGCCATAAAGTAATCCATCGTTCCATCAAAGTAATTTATAAACCTCCAAAATTACAGTCGGAGCCCCGAAATAATCTTTGTATCCCCAAAAGGATAGGTCAGACCCCCAAAGTAATCGGTCAGGTCTCCAAAGTGATTTTTGAACCCGCAAACTGACCGTCAAACGCTCGAAATATTTTTACTCTCATAGTAGTAATCAGTTAGACGCCCACAGTGTGAACCCAAAAGTGATAGGTCGGGCCTCAAATTTTTTTTTTTTTACCCCCTTAGAGATCGATCGGGCCCCCAAAGTAATTTTTAGATCCCCAAAGTAATTTATAAGTGATGATCGAACCTCCAGAGTGATCTATGAGACTCGTAAAGTAGTTTTTCAACCTTCATAGTGACAGTTGCATACAAAAATACCTTTGTATCCCCAATGTGAGTGGTTTAACCTTCAAAGTGATTTCTAGACCCCCAAAGTGATCATTGCACCCCCAAAGTGATCTATCAGACACCTAAAATAATTTATAAACCGCGAAAGTGACAGTTAGATACCAAAATAGTCTTTGTATCCCCAAAGTGATAGATCGGACCTCTAAAGTGACAATCGGATCTCGAAGTAATGATTGTACCTCAAAAGTGATAAGTTGGACCCCCAAAATATTTTTTGTATACCGAAAGTGAAAACTTGCGTCCCCAAAGTGATAAGTTGGACCTCCAAAGTGACGAGCAGATAACGATTGTACCCCCAAAGTGATACGTTGGTCCCTCAAAAATAATTTTGCACCGACAAAGTGATAGATTGGACCCCGAAAATAATTTGTGTACCCCCTGTGTGATCGATTGGACCCTTGAAGTGATTTTTAAACCCCCAAAGTAATTATTGCACCCCCAAAGTGATTATCAGACCCCCAATGTGATCTATCAGATACCTAGAATAATTTTTAAACCGCGAAAGTGATAGTCAAACACAAAAATAGTCTTTGTAACCCCAAAGTAATACATCGAACCTCTTCTAAAGTGACAATCGGATCTTGAAGTAATGATTGTGCCCCCAAACTGAAAAGTTAGACCCCCCCCAAAAAAATTGTACCCCGGGTCGAAAGGAAAATGTGCGTCCCGAAATGACGAGTTGGACCTTTAAAGTGACGACCAGATAACGATTGTACCCCCAAAGTCAGTCCCCCAAAATAAGTTTTATACCGGCAAAGTGATATATAAAGCCCCCAAAATAATTTTTATACCCCCTATGTGATCGATTGGACCCTCAAAGTGATTTCTAGACTCCAAATTGTATATTAGACCCCCAAAGTGATGTGTTTGACACAAAAAGTAATTTCTAAGCCCTAAAGCGTCAATCAGATATCAAGATAGTTTTTTTTCCCCCAAAGTGATGAGTCCGACCTCCAAAATAATTTTCGGATCTTTGAATTAATAACTGTATCCACAAAGTAACGTGACACATTCCTGAAATAATTTTTACACACTTAAACCGATAGATAAGACCCCTAAAATATTTATGTACCTAAAAAATGGTCGACCTGACCTTTAAAGTGATTTATAGATTCTCAAAGTGATGATCGAGCCCCCAAAGTGGATGTCATATTCCTAAAGCAATTTATAAACCCCCAAAATGATTGTCTGATACCAAAATAATTATTGTATCCCCAACTTAAAAGTGATTGGTCCAACATCCAAAGTGATTATTAGATTGACAAAGTAACGATTGTATCCCCAAAGTGATAGGTAAGGCCCCCAAATTCATTTTTTTCCCCCAAAATTTTTTTTTGCAGCCGTTAAGTTATGGAAAAGACCCCCAAAGTGCAGATCGACCTCCAAAATCATCTTTTAGACTCCCAAAGTAATTTTTAGACAAAAAAAGTGATAGTGCAGAGCTTACCTTGTGAGAGACTTTCAAAACATTTTATTTCACTTTATATTGTTGTATGATTATGTAGGATTTCGTGATTTTTTGTTGGTGATCACACACATAAATTTATAATTTCAAATGAACTTACAAGGTTTATAATTTAGAATGAACTTTAAAGACAATGATATCTGTTTCAGACCAAAAGTAATAAAACATGGTTTGTTAAATAATAAAGGTTACTTAGATGCACATTAACTTGTAACGACATTTTCTTTGCGAAACTAAGATGGATTTGAAACCTACACTAACACTAACTTCAATTCATAATTACTGTGATATTTGTTTTAGCAAAAAAATAATAAAACATGGTTTGTTAAAAAGTAAGTGTTACTTAGATGCACATTAACTTGTAACGCCATTCCCTTCGAAAAACTAAGGTTGACTTGAAACATACACTGACAGTCTGATACTAGCTTCAACTCATAATTATGCAAAAGATGAAACTAGTGAGGGGATAGGTCGAATCCTTCCTCCCATTTTTTATTTATCGGAGACCGTACGTGATATCGAGAATGTTCTTGGGATTTGAGTATGAAATATTTGTTCTGACATATGATTGTCATCTCTCGTTTGTTATTGGAAAGGGTGTTTGCGGTTCAGTTAGCGGTGTCGAGCGCATCGGCTCCGCAGGGGAACCCTCCCAACGTTTACGACCATCCAATTCAATGGTAATAACAATAATAATGTACCGTAATAATAATGCACGATCCAGAGTTGCCGGCGTTTGAGATGGGCCGAACGCCCAAACGTGATCGCCTAAACGTTCGACAACCCCTCTCGACGCGTTCGGCCATTCAGCCAAATACGGAAAAAAAAAAAAAAAAAAAAAAAAAAAAAACAACGAATTCCAAAAAATCTGAAAATAATATATTATGCAGAATAATAAACTAAACAAAATTTCCCGCAACGTTACATCCAAATTCTTTACCGAATTGGAAATCAAAATCAAATACTAAATATAAATAATAATAATAAAAATTAAAAAAAATAAAACGAGAATGAAATTATTGAATGGACGAGCATGTTTTTAACACCACCATCTTTGCCGATTTTTCATTTTTGTTTTACCGTGACAAATGCCATGAAAATTTATGTATGTGTATCTTACATAATAGATAATCGACAAATAAAGTTTGAAAGAATAATTTTTTTTTTCATGCCTCAAAATAAAGGAAAAACAAAAAGTGAAAAGAAAAAAAAAACAAATTAGGGTGCGCTAACGAAGCGGCGATAGCGGAGGTGGCGGCAACCGGTTGTCGGCGGCGGCTGACTAGGTTGCAACGTTGGGGCATGTGGACGTTGATCTTTAGAAACATGTTGGGGCATGTGGATATTGATATTTTCAACGAGGTGTGTGAGAGCTATGGTGATAGTGCCCTGGCGTAGCCTAGCCCTTGAGTGGGTAGGGAGTACTTTGCACTCTTACGCCAAGGCATCCTGGCAGCTCCGTATTTGACCTCCATACCAATCTTCATACCAGACAGGATCTCGATACCAGAGGAGTCGTTCTCCCCTCAAGCCTTTTGATGGTAAGGGGGGGCTTCTTTCTCAACATCCAAAGACCGTGCGCCGTACTCTCATGGATTAGAAAACCTTGCAAGGTAGAATGACGCAATCGGATGCAGTGGGAGTGCGTGTGGCTGCGGTGGCAGTGTTTCAGCATGTCCAAGAGCTTCAACAGGTTTCAGTGGACCTATCTACATCACAAGGCAGTTTGATGATCATTCACTTCAAGTTTTGTTTTCTCACTTAAGTTGGTTCTCTTTGGTCATAACGGTGCCTGTGAATGGTTAGTACATATAAGACACTTTTGTTTTCTATGTTTCCTACTTATTCTCTCGTTCTTGATTATTAGGGCATTTTTAGTTTAATGTCTGTAGGTTTCCAGAGTTCCGATTGGTTTCTCCATTTCTTTTTTTTTAGTATCGTTTTTGTAGTAGATTGCTAGGACCACTTCTGCTTTCGCGATGTTGTGATGCTTTGGCCCCAGTTTCGTTCGTTCGATCCGTACTTCGGGGAGGAAACCTCTCACTGTTAGTAGAACAACTTTCGGATAGCCGTACCAATAGAGTCGTAGAGTCAAGTTTACAGACAGTCAACCACGAAATGCACGCAATTGATATTAGGAAGGGTTTGAGATTCTACCTATCGGGATACACCGAGGTCCAATTTCTGTAAGTGGTTGTCCTTCAAGTGCAGGAAGTGAGTCTGGGTCTCCCATGCCTTGAGTGGTGTGGGGAGTATCCTACACTCAACCTGTGGCCATCCTAGGAACTCGTGCTTGCTTTTGTTATCACTTACATTCCAACGGTAGAATCAGTAAAATATGTAGAATTGGGGAAATTAATACGATAATTTGGTTCTCTTTGGCCATGATAGTGCCTGTGAATGGTTACATGTAAGGTCGTTTTCGTTGTCTATGTTCTGCTTATTCTTCCATTCCTGATTGTTGCTGTACTTTTAGTTTGATGTATGTAGGTTTCAGGAGCTCCGATTGGGTACTCCACTTTTTCTTTCAAGTGTTGTTTCCGTAGTAGATTTCTGGGACCGCCTTTGCTGTTGAGATGTTGTGATGCTTTTGACTCTAGTTTCGTTCGTTCTACCGGTACCTCGGGGTGGAAACCTCTCGGTGTTAGTAGAATTGTTTCCGGACAGTCGCACCGATAAACTTGTTATGATACGGGTGAGAGTCAAGCTTGCAGACAGTCAACTAATGAGTGCACATAGTTGTTATGAGGAAGGGTTTGACATTCTGCCTACCGGGACGCACTGAACTTTAGTTTCTGGAAGTGGTTGTTCTTCAAGCGCAGGAACAGCGATGCAGGGTCACCCATGCCTTGAGTGGTGTGGGGAGTGTCCTACGCTCGACCTATGGTCATCCTGGAAACTCCTGCTTCTATTTTTGTAACTTACATTTCAACGGTAGAATTGGCAGAATCAGGGAAACTAATATGCTGAAGGGACAAGATCTTCGCAGGGTTCGTAAAACCCTGAAGCCCTATGGGTGGCGGCGCCACCAGCGGGAGTAGGAGACTCAAGAGTGGCGGTGGGAACGTCTCCCGGGCGTGAAGGGTAAAATAATGTTCAGCCATAACCTTGTCTAGAGTTAAAGTGAGGTTCGTTTTTTAAGAATGGTTGATCTCAAAGAATAGGAATAGTGACACAGGGTCACCCATGCCTTGAGTGGTGCGGGGAGTGTCCTACGCTCGACCTTGTGCCACTTGGAAATTCTGGCTCGTATCTTCCCCACTCGTATTTGCTGTGAGCATGGTTATCCATCTCCCCCTCTCTTTTAATTTCCTTGCACTGCTTTCATGACTGTTTTCAATCATCTATTTTTTTGGGATAATTTTAGGGTTCAATTGTTTTGTGAGTTTGATTGCGCAGTTTCGAGACTTGCAGTTCATAGACCACATTTCGTAGCTCGTAGTCCTTGGCTAATAGTGTTTCGTCTTTAGAAATATGTTGGTGTTTTCCTGAGTAGCAAGGATATTATACTACCATAGATTTGATTTGTAATTCTTCTTTTGGAGATTCCTCTAAGGGACATTGGACCCGGTTTCCAAAAACCCAAGCTGAGTAACGGCTTCAACAAGTTTGTACGGGGTTGATATGTAGGGGTGTGCTCCGGAGCCCTGGTGATTTTATTTGGAAAGAAAAATGTTATGTTTCTAAAAAAAAAAAAAAAAAAAAAAAGTGAGTGGGCAAGCAGGTTTTGACACCACCATCGTTGTCGATTTTTCATTTTTTTGTGGCGGAACAAAACGACTTCAAACGTAAGAGGGAGATAACTTACATTACAAAGAACTCAAAAAAAAAAACTTCAGAAAATAAAAATAAAAATTTACGTGCCAAAATATTTTTTTGCGGGGTTCGAACCCCTTCAGGTTTGGGCCCCGTACGGGGACCCGAACGCCCGAATGCTCGGGGGTCGACTTGGGGGCCTCCGTATGTTCGGTCTGGCAACCCTGACACCAACAATTTCAAAATATTAAATATTACGATAGTTGTCGCTTATAAAAGTGAAATACTATTATAGAAATGCCAACAACAATACCATAATGGTTAAGTGCATAACCTTAGAAAGTGAAAAAATAAATATCACAATAATTATCCATCATAAGTTATTGGCAGGTTCATATATGAACTTCAAGACAAGTAAACGACTCATAATGTAAAAAAAATAAAAAAAATAAAAAATCCAAATGCAATTAGTAGTAACCATGGTATATTTTACTTCTCGGACTTTGACAAAAGTATATTGTGTCGAGGGGGAGTACAATCCTTTTCAAAAGTGGATAATATCTTAGATTTTTGGGCCCCGCTTGAGGGATCAAGCGTCAATGCTTCTCCCTCCGATTCTAACATTTGTTCCTTGTAGACCCTCATCGATAAGGTAGACAACCTCATCGTACACGCTCCGGATGCGTATTCCTTTCCCATGCTAAAGAACCTACTTGAAAGAAATATAGTTGGGGAATCATCCCCTGCCTTATTGCTTCAAGTAGTAGTTGTTTCCCTCATAGATCATAACCTGACAAGGCACATACATTTTCCTCCTATTTAGTAAAAATGTAGTCATTTTACCACGGAGGGTTAGGCGATAACACCCTACTATTGACAAGTAATACAGTTTCGGCGTGGGTCTCACTACTAATTGTAAGACAAAATTATAACTTCCTCATACCATCCTCCAAGAAAAAAAATAACTAGGGATTGCAACCTCTTTAGGGTAGACTTCACACATTGGTCACTCCATGAGAAAAAAAATTTATCCCAAGGAACCAGCCACTCCATTCACCTCCAACTTCGCATCGGACGTGAATTTTGTGTAACACCTCTACCCTGCATTGCCACTTGTACGCACCCTTGTACGAATACGGATTCGTACTCTTGTGCTCGTACGCTACTCGTACACTAGGGGCCCTGTACAATTTTGTTTTTAATCTGGTATGGGTTTTAGTTTTTTTTCCTTAAATTCTAATAAGAATCTGAAGATGATGCTCAACCAAATGTTGCTTGTTTTGTGCTGTTGCATCACATTTTTTTTTTTCGGATTTGTTTGACGACTTTTTTTTTTTTTTTTTTTGCTTTTTCGTACGGGGGCGTACAAGACATACAGGTTCTTGTACAGGTTCCCGTACAGGTTTCCGTATAGATCCCGTACAGATCCCGTACAGATCCCGTACATATATTACGTGTACGTTTCGTATGGACAACCCCCGTATGTGTATGTTATGCAACGTAGCCTCTATCCCTTTTTAGAAGAGCAACTCAAATATATAAATTCAAATCAACAAATATAAATGGATAATTCAAATCAATTAGCTTATATAAATCTCAGACGGATAGTCTCAAAAAAGTAAACTTAGATAGATAACTCACGTGGATAGTCATAAATGAATAAATATAAGATAAATAACATCAAATACATAACCTTATATAAATAATACTCAAATAGGGTTAACTGAATTAATGCACAAATATGAAATTAAACAGATAAAATCAAGCGAAAAACGTCTCAAAAGATAATAAACTCAAGCACTTAACTCCAACCGTATAGATGCAATTGGATGGTCTGAACTCAAAGAGTTCAAACTAATAGCTTCATACTACTCGAATCTCATCACTAAATTGAACGTAATAGCCTAATATGATGATTTAGTGTCAGTCTATTCACTATCACGCTAACTGAACTCAAAAGAATCACTCTCACAAACAACTGCAGTGAATGTGATACGTCATATTATCAATCATATTCATCTCTCTTTTTGGATCTGCTTGAACTTTAAATAGCATAAGCCAGTGCATACCTACCTGAACGAAGTTTGAACAATGCCAAGTCCCGCATATACGCCGTATACTTAGCAACTTCTACTTTCCAACTATCCAAAATTTTCTATGTAACCACTCTTTGTCAGCAAAGGATCATTCATCCCCTTTATTTACTGAAATTGTCTACTGCCTCCCATACAAAAACCCATTAACAAGAAAAAAGGATATCTTCCTGATGTAATCTATTTTGTGACGTAAGCGTAACACAACACTATCATAACAACTCAGGTAACTTAGTGGTTGTGTTCAAGTACCAAAGATTCTTGCTCGAGTAATCGAACTTGCGAAGATATATTGATGCAAACATTAGTTACTCAACATCATTAGATACGCATAGTCACGTTCGAAATACTATATGGTACCTGGATCTGCAAATTTTTAACTGCGGCTGCCAATGTGGGTGTTATGATAAACACTCGACACTTGCACAAACATTCTAATTCCCACTCAATCCAATACAACCATAAAACTCTTTACCCCATCACTAACCCTTCGGTCAAGACAAAAAACAAATTATCTTTTACCTAAATCACCAACCACCTTTTAACCTAGTTTTGTCCACTTAGGATCCCAGTAAGTTATAACAGGAAGTGACAAAAAACTTATATCGGTAATGGGTATGCATAGCAATACTGATGTCGCCTCACTCAACCTTAGCTACGTTAGAAATGCAAGGTATTTCCCAAACGCCTTGCATTTCTAACGTAGCTAAGGTTGAGTGAGGTTGAGTGACAATATGTTAACATACTCATTATAATCACCAAAATTTTGACTAATATGTTACAGCGTATAAGTGTATCTCATCCTCAAACAATCCACACACACCTATCATCATTACAATCGCACAAAATCATTCAAACATTGTTGTTTTGCCTAGATCATCAGCTTGCCATTTAACCTGGGTGAGTTCATTAGGGACCCCGATAGACAGTCGAGATCCCCGACAAGGACGCCACCTGTCGAGCGCATCGCTCCTGCAGGGGGACCCTCCCGGCCGTGTCACGCAAATTTTCCAGGGATTGTCGAGTAGTAGAGCGTTGTCGCTCCGACCGAGTGCACCAACCATACCTCTCGCAAACCCCTACGACGCAATAGGCCCATGCGAGGAACAACTTACCTTCACCTGCGGGAGCTGTCACCATCCCTTAGGCGGGCGTATGATCGCGGAGCTACCGAACCACATCCGAAAGTTTTTCGTATGCAATCGAGGAGGTGGCTCAGCTGAGGGAGTTTCTCGTTCGCTGTAGCATAGGGGGTACGGGCGGTTAATGCCCAAATCGGCCTCGTGCGTGAATCGTCATCCGAGGCTCTGATCTCCCAAACACGATCCTACGTCAGTTGACCAGGATTGTCAAATCTTACAATGCACTGCACTTCGCAAAATAAAACCAAGCTTCATATGTAATTCGCGCCCGGTTACTTATTCACATTCGACCTACAACTTTCGACAATAGAATTGGTGACATTGCACATAAGATTTTAAATAAGAAGTGCGACAATGTAATTGTGTCATATCGGTTAAACATGGCATGAATACACAAGCAATCGTAATGATGGCATACTATATGGTGTCCATAATCACGCGGTCCTCAATGATTTTGAGGGTTGTTTTTGACACTTAAGTGTCGGCTGATACGCACCTTGAGAGGTTAATCATTTTTACGCTATTCCCGATTGTGAGTCCTATACTCTTCTGCACACTGTTGAGAGGAGCGGTAGGCGATCTTTGACTCTTTGTGGCGGCCAAATGCGTACGACGCTTGGAACGAGACTCCATATTAAACGGGTCTTTTTTTTTTTCTCAGTTCAAATCCGCTCAACCCTCGCACACGGTAAAATAGAGACTACGAGAATACAAAATGTCAATGTAGTGAGTTTATTGAATACAAAACGATCACTCTCACAACCATAATGTGACTTTCTTCCTGCGCAGCACGACGAACGTGTTTGCGTCCCTCTCTGTTCGCGCGTTCGCTTGAACAACTCGCAAACGTGTTCGGGTGAATATAATTTTTTTCTTCGTTTTTTTTTTTTTTGTTGTAATTTTAACTCACATTTGGCTAAGAATTTGAACATGACTCCAAGACAAATGTTGCTTGTGTTGTTGTTTTACATGACTTATATTTTTTCAAAAATATTTCTGTTTTTTTTTTCTTAATTTGTTTTTATGTTCACGTTCGAAGGGTTTTGGACGCTCGTTCGTGTTCGCCCCCGAATGTGAACACGATGCTACGTAGCTTCCTTCCAATCGCAGACAAGTTCAAATCTTGATTCCAAAATATAAAGCATATTTGCAATCACACGCAGATTCAACATCCATATACTACACTCTACACGAGGTCAATTTCAACCACTCTCTCCACTCACATCCCTTGCTTTATTTATACAAACCCCAACCCTTGTCCAACTTTCAAAAAAAAAAAAATCAAATTCTTTTTAAATAACCATTAAAATAAAAGTCCGGGTAAAAATCCAAAAAAATAATTTAACCTATAGGGGCTAAGACCTTAGGTGTAGTGGCAAAAGCGAGTTGAACTTGAATTCTAAACCGTGCACTTTCAGGAATTTGGACCCAGTTTTTTTGCTAAGGTTTTGGATAAGGTAGAGGGGTTGCGGCTGAGCAACAGGTTACAACAGAAAAATTCTCACAAGAAATGGAAGCTAAAAAAATATTCCATAAAAAAAAATCTTTCACATTTAAAAATTATCATTCCAATGTTCGTCAAATTCTAAAATTTTCATTTTTATTTGATAAGTTCCCGTTAAAAAACGAGTTTTCCCTTCCAACTAAATTTATTTGTTGAAGATGGAATGAAAGTCTGTACGAGTTTATGAAATATCTTGATTAAAATTTCATTCTACTACAACAAATATCTTCTAATTTCGATTGGATTAACCTACTTATGAATGAAAATTTATATATAGAATGAATTAAAATATTTTATGAGCTCATCCAGACTTTCATTCCATCTCTAGCATGCAATTCAAATAAAAAGGGATACTATATTCTTGGAATGATTTTTTTCTATTAAAACGAAAAATTTTAAAAGTGAACTGACATTTTTAAAGATGGAATGAAAATTTAAAATTTAGAACATAACTTTACTATAGAATGATTATTATATTGAGGGAAAATTTTATGTTGACTATACCCTTTTTCAATGGGGTTATACTGTCATAATTTGTGCGAGGCAGCATCATTGTTTGTTGTGTATGGAAGTGCTGCCCGTTCGATGACACAAAAACGGCGACATTTTTATAGAGACTAGTGACGCATCGACAACACTATTTTTAAGGAATGTGCTGCCCATATTTTGCGGTATAGTTGACCTGCCATTTTAGTGTGTGATCAAGCGGTGACGTTGCTGGGCAACCACGGTACCGGTTTCAGCGTCGTGGCGAGCGCTGGTCTTGCCGTTATTTTTGTGTGGTCTGCGGCGGTTGTGATGCACTCTAGTATAGTCTAGAGATGAAACTCGCGCTTATGCATATCTTGTGTCAAGTTTTTGACACCGTGCGAGATTATAATTTTTCTTGTGGTGATTTTGTGGGCACCGTCGACGTTTGAAGTGGACAAGATCATTGGTACCGCCTCAAAACATAGTTGGTTCACTTTGGAACCACAAGGCGAAGTATGTGGGACTATTTGGGACTGCACAATTTGGTGCAGGGACCGGCGAAACTATATGGAGGGTGTGCATATGGTGCTGTGATTTGTGGAGATAGTGGAGCTTGCGACACTTTTGGGTTTTTGCGCATGAGACCATTAATATTTTTTTGAGGTGTCGGGTAGAAGTGAGAGAAGGTTAACAACAGTCGTATTTTTCATCACCACTTCAGGATGCAGCTTGCCTAAACATGTGGTTTTCAGGGTCTTCCAACCTTTCACCACTTCAGGACCATTCAAGTATGAAAATCCTGAATGGTCATAAAGTGGTGAAAACTTCAAAGACCCTGAAACCACCTGTTTAGGCAGGCTGCATTCTCAGGTGGTGAAGGGTGGTTTTCATGGGCTTCAGACCTTTCACCACTTCAGGACCATTCAAGATTTTTCGACTGCCCAAAACTCTCACTTGACCACTTCAGGACACCCTACACCACTTCAGGATGCAGCCTGCCTAAACAGGTGGTTTTCAGGGTCTTCGGACCTTTCACCACTTCAGGACCATTCATGATTTTTAGACTGCCAAAAACTGTCACTTCTGAATTTTCATTCCTAAATTTTCAGCTACCCGATAACCGTTTGTGGTACAAGGGGTTTCAATGCTTAGAGTTCTTCTGAAGTCTGGGTCATAGTGCGGAACCACCTGGGATCACTCATGACTAGTTGAAACCGGCTTGGGATTATTGATTCTTTGATCCGGGCGGTGTGCTGATCCCACTTATTGGGTTGTCTTTCATGAAACGCTGATTCGAGGCGGTTTGGGCCTGCGACTCAATTTGGGACAGTCCATAGAGGTTGTGGTGTAGTTGGGACTACGTTGGGACTGTTCGGGACATTGGGACCACGTGAGACTTATTTTTGAGAGGATCATCCTTGAGAGGTATCTGACTTAAGTCCTTCGGTGGACCCAAGCCTTGCCTATTCGGTTCCATGGAGAAGGACGTAGGCTGTCATTTGATCGTGGAGGTTGTAGAAGGGCGAGATATGGGCCGAACGTGCTTGGCGTCAACAACGTTTATCTTCTATCTTGATTGAAATATTACTCGTCTTTTTCAAGTGAACTGATTCAAACTTCACTTAAGGTCAGTCAAATGACTCAGATTCCCCTTCGCCCTTGTGTGCACCCACACTTTGCTTAACCCTGTCTCTTTTGAATGTTCAAAAGAAAAAAGGTAGAGCAAGTTTGTGAGAGTCATGCATAAGGAAAATGTGGGGTCTGACGTGCGTATGGGGCTCTGTTAGATCCGTTTGAACTCGTCGTTTTGCTTGATGTGCAAATGGGTAGAAGGATGTTTGCAAAACAATACTGATTATGTCTATTTGAGATGGAGAAAATAATTGTCATCTTTCTACCTCTTACCTGTCTGCATGTCAAAAACACATATATTTTAAAGAGAAGAAATCGAATTTCGTCGTGTACCGAGAAAAAAAACCATCGAATAAAGAAGAGAAAAGCCAAATGAATATAGCATTTTTCCGAGGTCTACCCGTTATATCCCGAATAACCTTATTTGTCTAAACCTGTCCAAATATTTATATTTCTCTACCTTCTCTATCTCTTTTCGTCGAAGTTACCTTGGGTAAGGGAGGATGGGAATGCTTTAAGTCCACTCGAGGTAGACACATTCCCTCTCTCTAGGAAGCATCCGGGCAAGGGGTTCGTTGCTTCAAGAGTCGACCCTGTTATTGACCCCGAGTCGACCGTACTACGCGGGGGTATCCTGCTGCATTTGCGGTGGAGCCAGCCCGACTTCTAAGATCCGACTTTTATACTCGAGCGAGGAGGAGGGATACCTCATACCACTTCCGGAGGGTTGAGCATGTGACTATTGAGGGGAAGTTTTAATCTTCCCCAAATCTTATATAAAAGGGAGCTAAATTAGCAAGTGACCGTTTTAAGTTTCACTGCCAGATGGAAAATCGGTGTCTCAAGAAACCCAGCCGAATGAGAGACTAGTTTTAAAGTGGACGCACGTAGGTGCGACTTGCGTGGATGAGGTTCGTACCACAAAAAATGTGGAGCACGGGTGGATAGATCGGGTGACAATTCTTCTTGCACGAAAGCAAGAACATCTCCAAGTTTTTTGTATTGAGAAAAGCGACTAAGTCGAAAGGTTTTTGCCAGACACGCAACACTTCAAGTAAAACACCTGATCAAGAATCATCCGCTAAGTAGCTTCTCATCTAAGAAAAAATATTGGTGTGTGGAAACAATAATGTGAGTTTAGCCTTAGGTCGACGGTGGGGTGGAACAAGCAACTTTGACAGATCATTTCATCAATTTTAAATTGAAGGAGCCTGACTGCCTTGTTGGCTGCACCGAGGTTACTGTCCAAGCCAAAACTCTGTTGGCGGCTCAATATAGTATTTTAGTGATTGCGACCCATGGTGGTCGATTTCGTATCAATCTTACTTTAGTATTTGTATTTGTCAAAGGGACTAAGGAAATTTTGAGTTTCACGTCGCTTCGTTGAAACCATCCTAGTCGACCGGCTTCCGCTTTGTACTTAGGTGATCAACGCCCTAAGGGACAGACGACGATCGAGTCCACTTGGTGTTTAACCAAGCGTTTTGTATACTGCTGCAAATCGAGCAAACACCCTCGGCTGACCTACCTCAACGATTGCACGTAAAAACTTTCGCACGTGGGTTAGTAACTCCGCAGGGATACGCCTTTAAGGGTGGTGACAACCCCTTAGGGAAGGTAAGTTATGCCCCACGGAAACCTATCATGTCGTAGGGGACCACGGGAAGTACGACTGGCGCACCTAGTTAGAGCGGCGAAGGGACGACGCAACCACGCTCGCCTCGACGGTTCGCTGGGTTATCTATGTGTCATCTCGAAGTTGTCTCAATTTTTGTTTTGATTACTCTTGTGTAACGTGACAGTAAGGGCTTTCGCTTTTTGCGAAAAAGGCGGGAGCCGATGTGCTCGAGAGCAGGCGCTGTTGCCAGGGATAACGACTACCTACCATTTTCCCTGGTGAAACAACACTCATGTATTTTATTTTTATGATGGATTATTTGACTGCACTTTTCAAAATTCATTATCTTATCTCCATTGATTGATTTCTTAATATTTTGAAACTCTATGTTCGAAAATGTTAAGTTTATTTTAAGGATTTATTCCAAACATTTCAGTTGGATATGCCTTTTTTATGTTGTAATCAGGGTTGCACCCCAGCCGACCGCCGATGCTGACCACGGACCGTATTGCAGCCGACCAGTCAGAAAACAGTCATCTGCTAATTTTGTTTCAGATCTAAGTTCGGGGCTGTACTACGCTTGCAAAGTACAACCCAAATCCGCTGAGAAACTTTGGTTACTGTGATTTTTTTCGTGGGGGGTGGGGGTGGGGGGGGGTCTCTATAGAGGAATGAGGGTCTGTGTGGGGGACGGGGGGAGGTCCTAGGGGTGCCTATGTCATGCTTATGGGGGGCTGTTTAAGTGCGAAGAGGGGGTTGATGCAGGTAACGGTTTCACTGCTTATTTCGACATTTTGCTTTGGTGTTTGGGGGCAGGACCGCAAGGGTGTTCGGGGATTCTGCTGGCGGATGACCGTTGGCTTCCATACAAGCTCATACAGGCTGATACAACCTTATACATGATTCAATCAATAGCAGTCACGAATCACAGTGACGCAGATGGAAAACAAAGACGAAAAAAAAAATAAAAAAAAAACGAGTCAACGCAATCGACACTGCAATTGCAGAAAAGCAACACTTGTTACACTTCATTATAGTCTCAGTGTCCAGTACGTCCGTGAAGTCAGCTTAAACGGACTCCACCCTAGCCATGGAGGACACAAACGACGAGGAAGAAGAAGAACAAGAAGAAGAGAAAGAGGAGGAAGCATTCAAAGAAGAAGAAGAAGAGGAAGAAGAAGAGGAAGAGGAGGAAGTATTCGAAGAAGAAGAAGAAGAAGAAAAAAAAAAAAAAAAAAAAAAAAAAAAAAAAAAAAAAAAAAAAAAAAAAAAAAAAAAAAAAAAAGAAGAAGAAAAAGAAGAAGAAGAAGAACGTGTCTCTCCCTCTCTCAACCGCTCTGTCTCTCAACCTCTCTATCTTTCTCATCTTCTCTCTCTCTCTCATTCGCTGCTGCTACTGGTGCCGATCGATGACGACATGTCCGTCGATGAACTTGCCGACGCTTCGTGTTCTTCTACGAAAGATAAAGCGCTGCTGCTGCTAGACTCATCGTCCTCTTGCACTCGCTTCCTCTTCTTTTTTGGATGTCTTTTCAGAGATTGCGAGACTGCGGTGACTTTCTTTTGAACTCTTCGTGCCTTCCTCTACTTTGCCTGTTGAACAACAACATGCTTCTCTTTCAAGGTCACTGGCGGTGTGACTGTCTTGCGTCCATTGCCTTTTCCACCTCTTGTCGTCGGTGCCACCGTCTCCTTCGGCTTGTTCTTCCCCCCTTTCTTTCTGCCCGCCAAACTCCTCAAATGGCGCATCTTGCTGACATTGATTTTGGGCAGCGACACTGACCCACGTCGTGCACCTACATGTTG
This sequence comes from Chara braunii, assembly GCA_003427395.1. NCBI lineage: Eukaryota > Viridiplantae > Streptophyta > Charophyceae > Charales > Characeae > Chara > Chara braunii. Next base: position 1,181,266 of record BFEA01000208.1, on the reverse strand, counting down.
TGGTGGGTCAGACCCTCCAACCTCAGCAGCTCGGGTTCTCCTCCTGTAGACATCTGTTGGAATGTTCTCACTCAACTGTAGACCGGGTGTATGAGTTTCCCTTCCAACTACATCTATTTGTTCAAGATGTAGGGTGAACTCCGCATTGAGGACATCGTAGACAGATGTTCACGAAAGTCCTTGTTGGAGCTGCTCGACGCAATGGGGGACACGTGGTGCAATAGGGAGGCGAACCCCACCCCCAACCCCAACCCCAGGTCATGAGTGGATAACACGTCGCCGCCCACAACGTTGGTGACCTCTGCTGTTCCAAGAGCGGGGTCGTCCATGTGCGGACCGATGTCTCTGCCCGCATCTCCCGCAGTGCCACCAAAATCCGCATCAACCTCCACCGCAACATTGTTCCCGTGAACGACCGCTGAACCTCCGTCTGTCGTCCCGTGGCCCGTGGGTATCTTCTCGAGCACAGCTCGCCATCGAGGGGTAAGCTATGCGCCTGAAAGTGTGCTGGTGCCCTGTACTGAAGCCACACCATCTGACACGGAGCTCTCACGTCGTGTACGCACACCGACATCGTCCGATAACGACACCGAAGGAGCCCCCGAAGGCCCGCTGGATGCAAGGACCGTTGACGGCATGATGTCGTTGTGTCTAGCGGAACATGAGTCACCGGCTGAGCGCCTTGTGAACCGAATGTCTGTGAGCCGCACTTCGAGTAACTCATCGTCACCCTCACTGTCGTGGCTCTCCTAATTGTATTCATCATCAACAACAACGCTCTTCTTGTGGTCGTCGTCCTCGACACGGCGAGGGCGGTAGGAAAGATCAAGGAGTCATGCCCCGTCGTCCACCCTCTCCTCGAGAAGCTCGCGAACGTCAAATCTGGTGCCCTTCGATCTGCGGCCGTGAGATTTGGACCAATTAGCGACCCTCCTCTTCACTTCTGCGGGGTCGTACTCTCCGTCTCGCATGAAACCATCGAAAGTGACGAAAGGAGCCTTGTCCTTTGACGTCTCCCACTAGAGCCGCTCAGTGTTGAGGAATCCCATCTTCGCCCTTGACATGCGCAGTAGCTTCTTGTTCAATGGATGAAGACTAGCATCTGCAGATTCTCTGGGCTCAACAAATTTCTCCTCTTCGTGTGAATGAGGTCGAACGTGGACCAATTCCACTCGCACGGAGAGGTTGTGGTCCACATGCTGAGCACTTTGACTGCGATGTTTGTCAGGGTTGGGTGCTTCTTCCCATCAGCCAACCACCTGCGGCATAGACACATGCTCGCCTGTCAAAGCCTCCTAAGAGTTCATGCCATGCCACTCCGGATCCATGAAATGGAAACTCTTCAGGGAGTTCCAACATTTTTTGTAATCCTTTAAATTCTTCTGGTGAACTGAAGCAAAGTGAGTCAAAGTGTTTGCAATCTCCTCGGACGCTTACTAGTCGTCAAACGGTCGAGCTGATCGGTGGAGGGGGTGCAACATCCACGCCACTGCATGCACGGGGAGAGCCATCATCCACGATCTTTCACCTTCGCCATCACGAACTCCCTTGTCTCACAATCCGTGGACAGCATGACCATTCTCTTCTCCAACGTGATCCCTAAAAGACCATACCTGCATACCATACTTGCGGCGCATCTCATGCGCGGGGGTGCGGCACATGCGGCGCA
>BFEA01000208.1:1161364-1176071 GCA_003427395.1 Chara braunii | reverse complement strand
AAAAAAAAAAAAAAGTGTGTATCCACTACCCGACGATTTTCCAAAAAAAATAAAAATGGAGGTGGGTGATGGTAGGAGGAGGAGAAGAAAAAGAAGAAGCAAGATGGAGAGAAGAGATAGAACAAGAAGAAAAAAAAGAAAAAAAAAAGAAGAAAAAAAAGAAGAAAAAAAAGAAGAAAAACTTGAAGAAGGAGAAAAAGAAGAAGAAGAAGAAGAAGAAGAAGAAGAAGAGGAATGAGAAGTGTGTGCCCACTACCCGACGAATTTTTGAATAGTTAAAAAAAAAAAAATGCGGGTGGATGGTGGTAGGATGAAGAAGAACAAGAAGAAGAAGAAAATGAAGAAGAAAAAGAAGAGGAAGAAAAAAAAAAAGATGTTGAAGAAGAAGAAGAAATGAAAGAAAATGGAGAAAAGAAAAAAAAGAAAAAAAAGAAAAAAAAGAAGATAAGGAGAAGTGTGTGCCCACTGCCCGACTAGTTTCTTAAAAAAACAAAAACGTGGAGGTGGGCGATGGTAGGAGGAGGAGGAGAAGAAGAAGAAGAAGATGGAGAGAAGAAGTAAAAAATGACGACGAAGAAGAAATAACATGAAGAAGAACAACCAAATTAGGGTAAACTTCACAAACTAAAAAGTATGAGAGAGGAGGAGAAGAAGAAAAAGAAGAAGAAAAAGCAAAAGAAGAAGAAGAAGAAGAAGAAGAAGAAGAAGAAATGGAAGAAAAGGGGGAGGAGGAGGAGAAGAAGAAGAAGAAGAAGAAGAAGAAGAAGAAGAAGAAGAAGAATGAGAAGTGTGTGCCCACTGCCCGACTAGTTTCTTAAAAAAACAAAAACGTGAATGTGAGTGATGGTAGGAGGAGGAAGAGAAGACCAAGAAGAAGAAGATTGAGAGAAAAAGCAAAAGATGAAGAAGAAAAAAAAAAACATGAAGAAGAGTAGACAAATTATGGCAAACTTAACAAACTGGAAAGTATGAGAGAGAAGAAGAAGAAGAAGTAGAAAAAGAAGAAGAACGAAAAATTAGAAAAAAGTTCGCAAACGTTTTTGTTCAGAAGAGAAGAAAAAAAAAAAAAAAAAAAAAAAAAAAAAAAAAAAAAAAAAAAAAAAAAAAAAAAAAAAAAAAGTAGGGATGACAATGCATGAGAAGAAGAAAAAGAAGGAAAGAAGGAGAACAAAAAGAACAAAATTAAGGCAAACGTTTTTTCAGAGGAAGAAGAAGAAAAAGAAGAAGAAAAAGACGAAAAAGAAGAAGAAAAAGAAGAAAAGGAAGAAGAAGGAATGACAATGCATGAGAAGAAGAAGAAAAAAAAAAAGAAAAAGAAAAAAAAAGAAAAAGAAGAAAACAAAAGAGAAGAAGAAGAGGAAAATGAAGAAAAAGACGAAGAAAAAAAAAGAAATATAAAATTAGGGCAAACGTTTTTTCAGAGGAAGAAGAAGAAGAACTAAATTATTAGGGCAATGATGTTTTTAAAAAAAAAAAAAAAAAAAAAAAAAAAAAAAAAAAAAAAAAAAAAAACAACAACAACAACAGAAAAAGGAGAAAGTTTTTCTCTTCCTATCTGACTGTTGATCTCTCTCACACACACACATTGACCGGAGGAGGAAGAAAGCGGCAACTTTTCTTGCATACCGCAATGCATTAAGCTTGTTGAGGAAGAATGTCACATGCGTGTTGCTGAAGACCCTCCACGTGAGAACTAGGTGAGTGGACTTCTCCACCTCGCTTCAGCTGCATCAAGCTCCAAACTTCCACCCCGTCTCCCCCACCCCGGCCACACTCTTCTCACCTCCCCAGGCAATGCGGATGCCCACACTCACGGCTGCCTCCAATGCAACTGAAGATGAATGAGAAGAGTGTGGGCAAACACACTCTTTTAACTGCCGCCAACCCGAAAAAAGACAGTGTCGGCGGTCGGCGGCCTCCCAGGTTGTGCCCCGATCGTCCGACCACCCCGGTACTGGCGAAAGAGGTCGAAAATAGGCCTACGGGATGAGGGTCGCCGATCGGTCGGCGCCGACTGCTGGAACAGGTGGCGAGTCAGCGCCCAACCGATCGAGGACCACCGACTGTCGGCAGATCCAACATTGGTTGTGATATTAATTGGATCCCAATTTGTTATTTTTATGACATTTAAAGTTTATTGTTATTACCTATGAATTTTGAGATACCATGGTAGTATTATTATTAACTATTTTAACCAGATATTGTTTTATTCTCTTAGTTGTGATCTTATTATGTTGGTTTTGTTGTGACATTCATTATAAGTTAGAGTTATTTGGAACATTGTCAACCAAAGATTGATTTTATTTTGTTGAGTTGTGCACTTTATTTCTGTACTTGGATTGATGCATATTTCGATTGACTAGTTTGCCCGGACCCCCATTCATTTTGAGATTACCAATTACTAATGTATGTAATGCATTTCTATGACATAAAGATATTTAATCTATTGTTGAAAAATTATTTAGTTCGAATGATTATGAACTTTTATGTGAAAGCGATTGTTGTAAGTGGTATCATTGTTGTTGAATATTCTTTGTTGCAGTTGTTATTATATCGTGATAATTTTATGAAAAATTGTGAGCTCTGTGGGTCATAGTGAGGCTCACGCCAGAGCTATGCTCCTGGTCCATAGTGAGATGTTATCTTTCAGACCTTATGTGGTTTAATGGAAGGAGGACTGCACTATCACAGAAAAGGAGGAAGGTGTTGAGGACTTGTTAGAATGTTGCCTATAGGGTAGACGACTATTGTTTACAATGAGGGAAGGGGTGACTACCTAACCTAGTGTCAGCATGGTCACCGTACCTCTATGCCCGAGGTCTAGCCAGTCTCGGTCGTGTGGGGTGGGGCTGTTCTACTCTACATGTAGAGGACTAATGAGATCGAAAACACTGAAATCGCAGGGAATGTGGTGAGACTCGAATCGAAAGCGGGGTTTGATGTTGAGATGTTATCCATTGAAGAGGATTACATCATTACACCACTCCTCGATGCATATCACAAGGGGTTCAAAAGTAACGAACATGATAACTTATATGGATTGGAATGAGTTTCAAACTTGGACAATAAACTTTGAACGAATACTTTCTCTTAGTAATGGTTAGTTCAGACCTTGTCTAAACTAGTTGGAGGTTGATTTTTTTTGGAGACATATCAGGGTTTATTCTTGACTCAATTTCATTGTAAGGTCAGTCCATTATCGTAGTATAGTGTGATTATCCTTGTGTTACGTGTGAGGCTCGAGTTAAACTCCTGGCAATACTTGGGCGTGTTGAGGTGTGGCGAATGCATCCCTATGGGCACGAGAAACCCAGGTTTAACTCCCGACAGTGGTGAACGTTGACCCGAATAATTTACATGTATGTGTCAACTGAGTAAATGTTGTTTTGGGTATTAGCATGAGGGATTCCGGTACCATTCGGAGAGACTAAATGCTTTTTAAGTAAGCCGTCTGTGGAATAATGCTGGAACCATTTTTATCTATGTGGAACCAGGAACAGCCATAGCCCAAGAGCTGGGAGTTTTTTGCCCCACACATGCGCTGGTGCTGCGACCGTGAGACTGTGTCATGAACCACATTTTGGAACCTGGGCCTAGTTTTTTGCCAAGGTTTTGGATAAGGTAGAGAAGTTGCGTCTGAGCGGCAGGTTATACCTTTTTTCAATGGGGTTATGCTGTCAGAATTTAAGCGAGGCAGCAACATTTTTTTTTTTTGTGTATGGAGGTGCTGCCCATTTGATGACACGACAACAACAATATTTTCAGTGAGATTTTTGGTGCATCGACAACACTATTTTCAACGGAAGTGCCGCCGATATTTTGCGGCGCAGTGGACCTACCATTTTAGTGTGTGATCAAGCGGCGGTGTTGCCGGGCAACCGCGGTACCAGTTTAGGCGACGTGGCGAGTAGTGTTCTTGCCGTTATTTTTGTGTGGTGTGCGGCGGTTGTGGTGCACTCTAGCATAGTTTAGGGGTGAAACTAGCGCTGATGCATATCATGTGCCGGATTTTTGATACTGTATAGGATTATAATTTTTCTTGTGCTGATTTTGTTGGCATCATCGACGTTTAAAGTGGACAAAATGATTGTTACCCCCTCACAATATAGTTGGTTCACTTTGGAATCACGCGACGAAGTGTGTGGGATTATTTTGAGACCGCACAATTCGGTGCATGGACCGGCGGAACTATGTGGAGGGTGCGCACATGGTGCAGTGATTGGTGAAGTTTGCGGCAGTTGTGGGCTTTTGCGCTTGAGACCTTCATTATTTTTTTGAGGTGTCGGGTACAAGCGGTTTAAGTGTTTGAAGTTCTTCTGGAGTCCGGGCCATAGTGTGAAACCACATGGGACCACTCGGGACCAGTTGGAACTGGCTCGAGACTTGTGATTCCTTGAAGTGGGCAGTGTGCTGATCCCACTTATTAAGTTGTCTCTCGTGGGGCGCTGATTGGAGGCGGTTTGGGCAGGCGACTCGATTTGGACAACCCTTAAAGGTTGTGGTCCAATTAGGACTACGTTGGGACCGTTCGGGACGTTGGGACCACGTGAGAGTTATTTTTAAGAGGAACATCCTTGAGGGATATCTCACTAAGTTCTTTCAGTGGACCCAAACCTCGCCTATTCGGATCCGTTGAGAAGGACGTAGGTCGTCATTTGATTGTGAAGGCTGTAGTGGGGCGAGATGTGGGCCGAACATGCTTGGCATCGACAACGTTTATTTTCTATCTTGATTGAATATTTGAAATATTACTCATTTTTTTTTAGTGAGCCGATTCAAACTTCACTCAAGGTCAGTTAAATGGCTTAGATTCTCCTTCACCCGTGTGTGCACTTACACTTTGCTTGACCCTGTTTGTTTTGAATGTTCAAAATAAAACGGTAGAGCAAGGTTGTGAGAGTCATGCATGTGAAAAAGATGGGGTCAGACATAGATATGGGACTTTGTTGGATCCTTTTGAACTTACCGTTTTGCTTGGTGTGCAGGTGGTAGAAGGATGTTTGCAAAGTCAGATTTATTTTGTCTATCTCAGATGAAAAACATGATTGTCCTCTTTCTACCTCTTACCTACTTGTATGTCAAAAGCACGTGTATTTTGAAGTGAAGAAATTTGTCTCGTACCGAGAAAGAAACTCTCGAATAAAGAAGAGAGAAGCCAAAAGAATGTAACATTTTCTTGAGGTTTACCCATTCTATCCCGAATTACCTCAGTTGTCTAAACCTGTCCCAATATTTCTAATTCTCTACCTCCTCTGTCTCCTTTTGTCTAACTTAAAGTTACCTTGGGCAAGGGAGGATGGTAACACGTGACGTCTACTCTAGGTAGATACATTCCCTCTCTTTAGGAAACATATGAGGAAGGGGTTCGTTGCTTCACGAACCAACCCTGTTATTGACCCAGAATGGATTGTACTACGGGGGGGTATCCTGCTGTATTCACGGTGGAGCCAGCACGACTTCTGAGATCCGGGTCTTATACTTGGGCGAGGAGGAGGGATACACCATACCACTTTCTAGACGGTTGGGCGTGTGACTACTGAGTGGAGGTTTTAATCTTTAATCTTGCGTAGAAGAGAGCTGAATTAGCAAGTGATCGTTTTAAATGTCATTGTCGGATGGAAACTCGGTGCCTCAAGAAACCCGACCAAATAAGAAAACTAGTTTACAGTGGACACATATAGGCGCCACTTCCGCTGATGAGGTTGGCACTAGAAGTAGTGTGAACCAGGGGTGGATACATTGGGTGACAATTCTTTTTGCGGGAAAGGAGGAACATTCGTGAGTTTTTAGTATCGAAAAAAACGACTAAGTCGGGAGGTTTTTGCCAGATACATAACACTTCGAGTAATATACTTGTTCAAGAATCATCTGCTTAGTAGCCTGTTATCCAAAAAGACTATTGGTGTGTAAAAACAGTAATGTGAGTTTAACCTTAGATCGACGGTTGGGTGAAACAGACAACTTTGATAGGCAATCTCATCAAGTCAAAACTGAAGCAGTCTGACTGCCCTGTTGACTTCACTGACGGTTATTGTCCAAACCAACTCTCCGTTGGCGGCTCAGTATAGTATTTTAATGATTGCGATCCAGGGTGGTCGATTTCGTATCAATCTTGCTTTAGTATTCGTATTTGTCAAAGAGACGAGGAAAATTTTGAGTTTGACGTTTGGTTGAAACATCATAGTCGACGGACATCCGCTTCATACTTAGAGTAACTTAGGAGATCAGTGCCCTAAGGGACGGATGACGATCAGGTCCACGTGGTGTTTAACCACGCGTTTTCTGTATTTCAGTGAATCAAGCAAACGCCCTCGGTTGATCTACCTCTGCAATTGCACGTAAAAACTTCCGCTCGTGGGTCAGTAGCTCGGTAAGGATATGCCCCTATGGTTGGTGACATCCCCTTAGGAAAGGTAAGTTGTGCCCCGCGGGAACCTATCTTGTCGTAGGGGACAGTGAGAAGTACGACTTTCGCACCCGGCTTGAGCGACGAAGAGACGACGCGACCACCCCACTTCGACGATTCGCAGGGTTATTTATGCGTCAGCTCCAAGTTGTCTCATTTTCGTTTTGTTTACTCTTTCGCGACACGACTGCGAGAACTCTTGTCTTTTGAGAAAAAAGTTGGGATCCGATGCGATTGACCTCGATCTTGTGTTTAACCGAACGCTCAATAACTTCACGAGGTTCAGCCAAAAATCCAAAAATCGATCTAGTACACGACAAGTGTTTGCTGCGAGTTTGTTGGAGGATCATCCTCATTAGGAGAGAGAAAATCAGTTTGAGTATTTACAACAATAATAACTGAATTTTAAGTGGTTGGATAAGAAGTAAGCTTATCTTTTAGAGTAGAAATAAATGGAACAGAAGTAGATGGAGTAGAAGTAGAGTTATTTTCTGAGGTAGAAAATGCAGCAAAAATAGAAGGCACATGGATAGGCTTGACAAATGCTACATGCAAATGCTCATCTTCCTTGCGCTTGCACACCGATTTGTTGACTTTGTTCGTACTCAAAAACGTCATTGGGACTCGCTTGTCTCACTTAACAAGATGGTATACTCGTTCCCCTTGGCGTCTGGAACCACGAATTGAGTATCCGCCCACGTGGTCCTTGGATAATGAGCCTTTAATCAACCCAAACCAATCACCGCGTCGAGGACATAAAAATTCAACTCATGTGTGATAGTGCGATCTTTGCCAGAGTTGATGTGCACACCTTTGACAACATGTTTTGATGTGATAACCTCTTGGCAATGGTTGCCTACCTTGGTCTGACAAGTGTTCTGCAATTCTATTTTTTTTATTCTTAGATCCGCCTTACGGATTCCGTTAGGAGAAAATAAGTTGGTCATGAAGCCATTATCAATCTGAACATGTATGTATCGGCAGTAGATGAATAACTTAAAAAATATCAGTTCCACACCCCCTTAAACACGACCTTCCTGCTTGAGCGGTGACCATTGTTCCAGGTGAGAACAAAAATTGACTTCCTTAGTCTCCTCCTAAGGCTTGGTGTAAAGTACTTGGACTACAACAGTCTTGGTTTCAACATTGGTCCGAGCTTTAAGAGCAGGATGTTTGTCAATTTCAGACTCTTTGGAGAGACCTTAGGCTGACCTCAACTTTTCTTGTTGTTGAGAGTACGGATAACTCTTCTACGCCCTTTGCCTGTTTTCCTGCAAACTGTAAAAATCCAGCATAGTATGCTTATAATTTTCACAATGTAAGCACACGCACAATTTTTTTTTCTCATTCTTTTTGAATGATCCAAAGGGTTTCTCAATGCTTAGTGGAAACATTCTCTGGCTTCTCATGAATCTTTGTATTATTGGGGAGATGTGTTATGGTTCCCTTACCTAAACTGCGGTTAGGCCCTTTTGAAAAAAACAGTCTTTTAAAAGAAATTATATTTTTCTTTATCATTCATGTCGAACTCATGTGTTGATGTAGAACAACCCATATTGGAGTCCGACTCTAGGTCGTCGTGTAGAGACAGATCATCCGCATAGGATCGGTCCTCAACCTTCCGATGTTTATGCAGGGCAGGCTGGTTTCTGTTTCCGAACCGCTTCTGTCAAAAATGTTTTCCTGCAGCTGGTGTCTTTGCACTCTCGACGAGGTCTTTGACCTCTAGGTTGACTAGATCTGATAAGAGCTCTCACCAAGTCGCATGCTCCTTGAATCATAGCTGAGAGACATAACCTTCAGCGGGCTCTCCCATAACTGCATCCATGCAAGATACATCAGTCCATCCCAGGTTTGGAGTAGTGAACAAAGTATTCAAATGTTGTTCCAAAGCCTACATGGAGGTCTTCCACTTTTGACCATTGAGGGCCTCAAGCTTCAACCTTGAATTGAGTGCAGCGTCCTTATCTTGATACTATGCGATGAGGAGGTTCTCAAGAGTACGTACAAGAGTCACTTTCAGCCACTCAGTCAGGTCAATTCTTTCATAACCTGCACTAACAACTTGGAGCTCAATAAAACTCTAGACGACGGACTCAATATTTGTGCCCATGATCATACTTCAGTCTTCCTGAGGTGTTCGTAGTACCTCGAAGTATGAGCGCATGAAGTTGATCCAAGAGGTGATATCCCCCTTCCTGTTGTACTTAGACGACAATGTGACCACCCTCTTGTCCACCATGGGACCGATGTATTGTACGCCTATAGGACCAGCGACGTTTTGGGTTGGTGAACCTTCATTTGGGACTAGGACAAGTGCAAAATTGTCGGCATTGCTGATTGGAGAGCTGACACCGGTTCCTGTGCTCGTCACAATTCCACTTGATCTCTAGATGAAGACTGTGTTAGAGGGAAAGACTGAGATAACAGTTGAACGAGGATTATGAGGACGAAGGATAGTTAGTTGGGCCTGTTTGAGGCCTACTATCTCAACCTGCAGCTCTTGTTTCTGCTGCCCAACGATCTTCCAAGGTCCGCAATTAAACCAAGTCTGCTATTGATGACTTAGAACGAGCGATTATCGAAGATAATACCCTGGACTTAATATGGTGGGGAAAATCGAAAAAACTTGTAAACACCGAACACGGGGAAGGAAGGGAAGAAAGAAAATAGTAAGTGAGACCCGCATGATTGATCTATGCTTTTTAACTGTGTGGATGTGCAGGTTGTGGAAGAACCCGATTTGCTACGCATATTGAAGTCTCTTGCTAAAATTGAAAAGAAAAACCCAGTTGTAATCATTAATAACTCAGGGGGGCGCTGGTTGAAGGTTTCACGCTTGATTGTTTTGTTGTTCGGACACAGTAAGATCGAAATCGAGAAGGATCTGTATTTGTTGAAAGATGCAAAATCCGCTATCGAAAAGGGTGGGGAGTGACATGGGTTGCAGTTGTTTCGAACAGAAACAAAAACAAAAACTGAGTATAAGAAAGCGGAACGCATCACACTCTTACGAATGCCTTGGAAGCGAAAAGACCTATGGAAACATGATCTTGAAGAACTAGTAGACCTGAACAAGATTGTCAAGACTATAAACCAAAAGCAAGAGCGTCAAATAATTTGTGGGTTACTAACAACTATCATAAAAAAGAAATTTGGGGTTAACCCTTGGGTTAACGTAACCGTGAAAGTTCCTTTCTATACAACAATTAACAAAGTGAAAGTAGAAAATGAGGTTAAAAGTTGAAAAAAGAAAAATATCAAACCGGTGACTTTGGCTAACCTGTATGCGAAACGGACAAAAAACGTCTGGCTAAAAACCATCACTATTGGCGACCTGTTGCATAATCATAAGTCTTTTGCACGATGCAGTACATTCGAGCGCTACTGTGCAGACTTTGACTTGCCTAAAGTAAATGGGCACGTCTCGGTTAAAGTCTGTGATATTGCTACGATTGATCCCTTTGTATATAACTCAAAAAACGTGCCTTTCCTTTGAATTGTTGATACCCGTGCTGTAATTAATAACGCATGTAAAGAGGTGTTGGATGACCTAGGTAATACTGTTGTACCTAACCAGGATTTTCGTATTAATATGAGCAAGGTAGCAAGGAAGGGAAAAAAGTGAGGATCAGACTGCGTGCTTAGTGAGTACGTAAAAGGCATTAAACAAGCCTTTTCTGGACTTGTGATGTCTTCAATCGATCGCAATCAAACTGAAACTTGTATTGAATGCCCAAAAGTCTATGAGGAGGGCTTGAACAAGATGTTTTTGAGGAATGATAACTATGTGTCTACAAATGAAGGGAAATATCAAGTACTTACAATGATGAGGAACAAATATCAATGTGCTGGGTTGGGCAAGATTGCCACGTGGGACATGACATGTGATCTCCAACACGCATATATTATGCCCAAAGAAAAGGATAAAAGTAAACGACGACCAATTGTGTCGTCCTACCAGAGTCTTTTTAGGTCGACATCAGGAGTGTTGTCACTAATCCTGAACGATTTAATTAAGAGAATTAAAGTTCCTTATTTTAACTTGAGAACATTGAGTACTTGAAAGGTGAAATTACAACGTTGAATCAAAGCAGTGTGGGACGGGGGGCAACCAACCTTGGTGTCATAGCTAGAACCTATGGCATCAAAGAAATGTTCACGAAACTTCCACACCCTGAAATTCGTCGAGTAGTGGAATGGGTTGTTGAACAATTTTCAGCAAAGTGGATACAAATTAATATGAGGAAACACCTTGCTAAGTTTGGGAAAGCTCGTGGGGAGGTCGGTTGAAAATATGTGTGGCTAAGTAAGCTGAGCACAACGATAAAATTTCAGATTGAAAACATGGTGTTCATGGTGGCAGAAAAAACCCTTAGGCAAAAGAAAGGCTTGTCAATGGGAGGTAGAGCAAGCCCGCCACTTGCATGTGTAATGTGCATGTATGCTGAGTTTCGGTTCGTGCACTCCTTAGGCGCAGATGCAAAATGGATATCCGACAAAAGATACATTGATGACCTTCTCCTCATATCCTTTTTTCAGACTGAAGACCCCGATGGGAAGAAATTTGTCGAACTGCGGCTCGATAGAATTGAAGAGTGTTATCCAGCAGGACTGGTATTGGAACGAATTGATTCGGGCAACGGGATCCTGGACTTTTTGGAAACTCAGTTGATTGTTTATGAGGATTAGGGAATAATCTTGGTGGCTCACAAGTTCAAGAATGCTAATTCGATCTGGACAGATGATGACCTACAATTTCGGACCTATAATAATTTTTATTCTTTTGGCCCAAAGACGGCCAAAAATGCTACGGTTACCAACACAGTTATAAGAATTACACATAATTGTAATGACAGGGGCATGCTATTCTAGGGGAACCTGTCCTTAGCAGAAGAACTGCGGAAACTGAGGTACCCTGGTAAAGTGTTGAAGGCGTAAGATGGATTCAGAAAAGGGACAACCCCGAATTATGAGGCAGGATATTGGATCTACTTGCCACATTCGAGTGATGTGGTGGTTGTGGCAGGATATCGGATCTGGTATTCAGTGATGTGGTGGTTGTGGCAAGATACCGGATCTGGTATCCAGATCTGGAACCTTCGTGTTCAGTTTTTTTACATTTTCTGGCCGTAGCAGCTTATTTTGAAACGTCGCGAAGCGTATCCGAGCAGGAAAAATAAAACGTGGGATTTTCGTGCCCAACGACAGGGATACTTGAAGCGTTATTAACCTGAGTAGGAAGTGCCGCAGGCGGTATGCTCTGCACATGTCTGAAGTAAGTTAATAAGATTAGAAGGGGCATAAGCGGGCTAGGGTATTTTAGTTTATTTTATTTTTCAAGTAAATTCGGCAGCATGCTGCCCGCCTGTTTTGGCGCGAAATGGAGACGCGCAGTTTTCACGCGGGAGAACATTTTAAAATTTCACGATACAAGAAAAAAAGGTTTAAGGCAGGTATTGAGTAGTATTTAATAGGATGAAGAGTAGTAACACTTACCTCAATCTGAGTAACGTATGATTGGAAGGATTGAGTACTTCTGCTATTGGTGGAGGGATTGTGCTGAGGAGAAGTTGATGGCGTCACGATAATAAAGCTCATATCATCTTCTTCTTTATGGTGTTCACTTGAGTTCTTTGCAAGGCTGCTACGACAACAATTAACTTCTCTTTGAACTGGGCATTACTGATTTCCGACACAGCAAGGAGAGCCACTTGGGCATCAATTCTTCTTGCTTTAGCTGCTGCTTCTGCCTCTCTCTCTCTATATATATATAATACATCCTCATAAAGTTTATGAAAGAACGGTTTCTCACTCCCATTCGCTGCGTCCAGTATGGCCTGCCATTAAGCAAATGACATGTTTGCCATGCTGGAGGATAGGGTGTCAATAGATTTCTCAAGAGCGGTCTGCTCTTTGCTCACGTTTGGATGAACGCTCCTCTTTCCCTTTCTCACACTCTAGCAAAGGACATCTTCTCTCCCCCTTCTCTCTCTTTCTGCTTTCTGCGCACGCATCTCAATACTGGACATAGATAGCTTAGATAAAGAAATAAAAATAAATCACAAAAGAGAAGGTAGAACTCCTAGCCAGAGCGGCAATTCATTTGGACTAGAGAACGACATTCACGTAGCACAATAAAATAAATAATAAAAAAAACCAAAGAGAAGTCTGACTTAACGAATGAGTCAGGTCAGATCAAACTGGAGATCCCCTCTTGTCTGACGCAACATGGAACATCTACTACGAATAAGTCCGACAAAAGAACAACTAACTTAATCAATGGAGATTACGAGGGAACGCAGACAGTCGCCGAGCCAGACGCGGGGCAGTATGCGAGAACATGCACTAAGACCAGTCAAGATCCCCTTGAAAGGAATGTCCTTACTATCTGTGTGTCTCCATGAATTCCAGCGGAGCAGAGGATTACAACTGATGGCAAGAGATTTGAGGCCAAAGGGTCCTGTCCCGTTGGGGTCTGGTCCCACTGAGTCACGAAGGGTCCCAAGTAGGTCGTGGACTAGGACCAACGAGAAGGGTGTCCCAAGATGGTCCCAAATTGCCTCTATTGTACTGAAAAACAAAAGATAACTTCAGCAAAAACCTACTAACCATAACCCTTCAGAAGTGAAAAGACAATGCAATGTATATCTCATTTGGAACAAGCAAGATACATCATCCATCCATCCATCAGGTGAGAAAGCAATCCACATGCTCACACACACAACCAAGACTGTCGAGAAGAGGAAGGGAGCCCGACACAACCCCAACAGGCCATGAAGCATCAAGCAACCACTGGCAGTTGTGGGCATACCCAAGTCACACGACACTTACCTGTGATGCCGAGCCTCTGAACATGAAATAACGACTCACCCCCCTCTCTCATAGGTCCTCCTGACGCCTAGCTACCACTACACGAAGTGTCCTTGCATGACTAACTGGGCTCTCGTACAACCATGTTAAGACGTCGGATCCTCCGTTGATGTTGAAGACCAAAGTAGGACCTTGTAGCTCCTCAATGCAGATATTACAGCCTTCGGTGAAGTCTCCCTCTTGAGGGGATAAAAAAGTCACTCAATGTCTTCATGAAAACCTGATTCCAGGTGCGAGTACCTCTCAGTCTCTAGTCCCTCTCGCTCTCTTCAGCCAGCCTCCCTTCTGTCTTGCCACCCCATACAATCACTCAAGAAACCTGGTCAGGTCTGACGTCGAACCTACATGACCAAACCAGGTGGGGGCAGCATCCACATACCTCGTTGCCCCTCTTAACCCTAGCTTCCAACCCTAATCCGAGATTAGGTCTGTGACGAACTACCTCCCGAGCCCGTGCTATCTTTCGTACCCTTTCTTTTGCTTGTATCAAACCAACCCCATAAAAACCCCGCTTCGTTTTCTTGATTCGGGTGCCGAATTTTTTGGCCCCTATCTTTTGGAAGCTTTTTCGATTCTCGGGTTCTGCTTTTCCTTTTTGCAATTCGGGAAATACATAGGAAATTACGTGCGCCTTAGCGAGCGCACTGGGAATTGGGTCCGACAGTTGGGAATGTCGGGATAAGCGGAACTTCGACGCATCCTTTTTGTGTGTGAATGTTCATGGTCGCGTTGGGGAAAACTCTCGGAATTTTGTGCGAATACGAATAAGCGTAGGATTTTCTTTTCCCACGTCGCTTTTTCGCGCACAGATATGGTGATTTCAGTTTTTGAATTAGGACAGAGGCAAGCTGTAACTGTTTCGGTGCCTTTTTCTCTCTTTTTGTTGATGGCGCCACACATGCAAAAACTTTCTCCTCTCTGTGCCCCGCATCACTCCCTCCCCTTTCTCCCTCCTCTTTCTCTCTCCTCGTAACTGATTTTCTCTCTCTCTCTCTCTCCCGCCTTGCTTTTTGCGCGCCCATTTCCCTTTCTTGATCATCTGAATCTTGGACCCGTCTTGCGCTACTTCTCGCGCCTTTTCTCTTCTCACCCTCTGAGTCCAGCACACGACGCCTGATCGATCCTTCGATAACTCCCGCTCACCAATCAGGTGCGTGGATCAATAGGATCTTCCTATTGCGCGACGAATCTGATTGGTTGAACTTTGAGTTTCGAAGGATCAACATGGCCTCCACGGAGCGCTCTTCTCAAAGTCTTCTCCTCCTGCTTCTTTCCCTACACTTCGACTTTCCCCCTGCCTTCTCTCTCCCTCGCCCCCCTTCTCGCCACTATAAATTCCGCAAACGCGCCCGCAAAACTCTCTTACGTTCTTGACTCCTGAGCCAACTTCCGGGAAGCAGTGGCTAGGCAGAGTGTTTGGTGCGAGTC
>BFEA01000208.1:1145317-1159849 GCA_003427395.1 Chara braunii | reverse complement strand
TCCAGGGGTTTCCACTACCGTGTGCGGAGTGAAGACGAGCATAAAGAAAGAGCCACGCGGCTGAGACCATCCACGTCAGACTCAGAACTGACCAGTGAACGACGACGGAACTTGATACGAAAACGGGACACGCGAAGCGTGCCTAAGCCCTTTCGCTCTAAACGACGGGCCGTAGCACGGTGGGAAGCTCGGCAATATTTTTTGGATTGAATTCGTACGTCCCTCTCCTCTCGTGCCAAACTTCCGCGCGCATTTTGCGTCGGTTGAAAAACGATCGACTTACTTCATCGGACCAACACGGGGGATTTCAGTTCTGTCTGTGTCCCCACACTCTATTGCCAAAAATCCTTGGCACACCCCATCTTGTTGTTTTTTCGGGCCTCTTTTTGCATACCTAGCACTCCGAACGAAAGACAGCACAGGGCGTGAGGTTGGTATCGGAGACGACACGTGTCGGTTCTGAATCTTCTGATGATAGTGAGTCGAACTGGCGAGAGGTAGGAGAAATCCTCAAGTGGCTCGTCGAGATCGCCCAGTGACCAGGTCTCAATCTGGTGGGTTGCACCCGCCATGCCGATGGCAGACGGTACTAGAGTGATCGTTAGCATTCCTGCCCCTTTCCCCTTCTTCCCCAACCATACCCATCCTGAGGGTTGGTTGGAAGCCGTCGAAGCCCAAGGCTACAGCGCGGGTGATCTTCCCCGCGTTCTTCCTTTGCTACTCCGCAATACATCACACGACTGGCTTAGAAAGCATACGTGGGTAGATTGGAATACTTTCAAACAAGCCTTTTTGGCCCGATTCGATAAGGTCAGTGAAGATGCCGCCTGGTACGTGCTCAAAACTCGGCCACAAGGACCAGGGGAGTTATTGCCCGATTTCGTGGATCGATTTCAAACCACGTTGGACAAATCTGGGCGACACGAGAAATCCGCTCGAGATCTGTTTATCGATCACCTACGAAGTCCGACATTGAAAGGGAAATTACAGAAAAAAGTCCCGCCGAAGACACACCAGTTATCGGCTATCATCGCTAAAGCGTTGGAGCTGGACCTGACTGATACAAAAAAATATATCAGTCAGGGGGACGAGGATATTACAGATACCATACGGGATGTAGCGGCTAAAAGGCGATCGTGGCTGCGAGCGGTAGAACGGTTCTMCCCCCGCCCCGACCATGACCTTCCCGATGGGATCGTTTCCAATATCCCGCCTGTTTCGTCTTCCTCTCCCCCGGTGAATCAACGGATCGCGACAGTCAAAAGTGGGATCTCACCCGAACCCCCCTCGCCATCCATAACCAACTTACATCTTGCCTAGATGATCCATACGGCCACTACCAAGCAGTCCGAATGGATGAGCAACTTGATCCAAATGCAGGCCGCTCACATGGAGCGGATGGAACAGATAATGAGCATGTTAATTAAGCCTAACCCAGCCCCTGCTCGGCTTGCCCCCGCGTCATTTCCACTCTTGCCCGCCCCGCGTGCACCAGGGTATGCACCTCAGTTCCCTCACCCAGCTAATCCAGCAGGAAAGATCGAGTGTTTTAATTGCAAACAGCCCGAACATTTCGCCCGTGACTGCCCGCAGCCAAAGCGTAGTCAGCCCCCACCTGCGGCTGCCTCTGTGGCCCTGAATCAAGGACGAGTGGCCGCGTTGATGGATACGGCCCAGGGAGGAGAGCTCGTGACATATGCCCCAGAACAGCCTTCCCCCTCGATGGCAACGACGTCGACATTGGGAGCTTCTTCCTCTGACGCTGCTGACGTGGTCGATCCAGTTGAGTATCTTCATCTCGCAGGCATGATCGGAGCAATCCGATCGGCCCCGGATGATCTCGAATGGGTCGATCGGGACTCCAATCCTGGTCCGCAGTTTTGGACGGGAGACATTGACGTATTGAGAACTCTCAAGCAATTAGACATTGACGTTTTCCTCACCATATCCGAAGCTGCGAATGATAAACTATTGCAACACTGTCAAAAAAATCAAAAGCGTTTCACCTATCAACGCATACAGCGAATGTTGAAGAAGGAGGAAGAAAGCGAGGAAGTCGCACCGCCCGAACCCGAAGCCGGCGAACCTGAAGCCGCACGCATAACAGCGATCTCTTTAGCAGAAAAATCACTTCGTACAAGCACGACCGGTATTCTGGAAGAGCGCAGAGTGTGATTGTGAAGTTTGGGGCAAGCCGTTTAACGCCCTTATCGACACAGGGTCTTCTGCAGTGGCCATATCCTTAGATGCGATCAAAAAGACAGGACGACTTGGATCCATTCTTCCTCAATCTGGCAAAGACAATTATGTCTCAGCCGACGAGGAAGCAATGAACATCGTAGGCATTATTGAGAATCTGGCTGTAAAGGTCGGACGAGTGCACGTCCTCGTCAACGTGCTCGTGATAGATGTGCGTTCCTATTCCGTGTTGTTGGGATTACCTTGGGCGATGGCGGTGGGCGCACGACTGCATTTCGATTCGAAACAACTTGTGCTCACGCAAACTGGGGAAAAACCTCAAACTGTTCCCTTGCGAATTTCCACCCGAACGATAAAACGAACCCCTAATTCAGCCCAAATAGGGATGATTCGATACATTAATCCCGAGGAGTGTTCTTCCTCAGACATCGATAGTGGAATCGGGGAACAGGAATACAAAGAAAAGCTGCCTAGCAAAGATGAATGGAAGCGTCTGATCGAACTTTTCGAACACGAAATTCCCGAAGAATTCCAAGTGTGCCCCGTCACTGCCCGAAGCTTCCACGTGGATTCGGGAGACAGCGCGCTTGCGCCTCCGATAACCCAAGTTAGTCCTTCAGTCCTTCTCGGGGAACCCATATTACAAGTATCTAACCTGGCCGATGATTTGGAACCCCCTCGCACTTTGTACGAAGGAGCTGTCTCCTTACGAACGCGTTATCAGCAAACGGAACAGTATTTGGATGTTTCTGTTTTTCCGCCCAGATCGTTACTAACGACAGGAACCACCATCGCCTTGATTAAACAGGAGGCGCAAGCACCGGTAAGTGATGTACCTGATCTGATGCAAGAAATGACGGATCTAACGGGGCTAACTGTGGAACCGACCTCGGTTGGTTCAAAGACTGATGCTAAAACTAAGGAAACGGAGATGACCAGCTCCACTGAGTCCCAGATGATAGCAACTGTCTTCTCTGTTCGCACCAGTATTTCCGTTTTTTCTAGTCTCTATGATCGGCGGGAACGGCCGGTTGATTGGGTCGATATGCCCCTTAGGATTTCCGGGGAATCAACAATCACCCTATCGAGTCACGTTCCCGCGGAACTTCGGAAGTCGTTAATCTGTGTGTTAAATGGTTACGCAGAAGTATTTAGCATACACGATAATGACATCGGCTTAACTAATGTGATCGAGCATGCCATTCTCATGAGAGACCATCCACCCATTAGCTGCGTTCCTTACCGATACTCGCCAACTCAACGAGCGGCCGCTTTTCAGCGGATTAAAGAGTTCGAAGCTAATGGATGGATCGAACCCGCAATAGGTCCCTGGTCTTTTCCCGTAGTAATCGTGCCTAAATAGGCCAGTGGGATTCGCATTTGCATTGATTATCGAAAGTTGAATGATATCACGATCAAAGATGTGTACCCCTTCCCCCGGATTGATGAGTTTTTGGATGCGATTGGGAGTGCTTGATTTTTCAGCAAATTTGATGTTCGCCATGGGTTCCATCATCTTCTTGTTCAAGAAGAAGATCGTCCGAAAACGGCGTTTGTGCTTTTCGAGGGTATGTGGCAGTGGATTCAATGTCTGATGGGTATCTGCAACGCCCCCGCGAGCCACGAACATGGCTTTTCAGAATTTCGTGCGGAAGACTCGTTTGGCGCAGAGCATCATCAACTACTGCGTGATTGTGTACATGGATGACATCTTGGTGTACTCGAGTTCCTACGAGGGACACGTGCAGCACATCGAATGGGCACTGCACGCGTTACGAGATGCGGGTTTCAAAGTGGCGCTTGAGAAGTGTCAGTTTTTTCTTACCACCATTTCCTTCTTGGGACACGTGGTGACAGACAAGGGACTCCAACCGGAGCCGCAGAAAGTGGCAGCTGTCAGGAATGCGCCGGTGCCTACAACTATCATGCAAGTTCGCGCCTTTTTGGGCCTGGCCTCGTACTACCGAAGATTTATCAAGGGCTTCACGACGATTGCGGGACCCCTCACAAATCTGTTTCGCAAAGATCAGCCGTTGATCTGGACGCCGCAGTGCGATCAAGCGTTTTCCAAACTCAAGGCCGCTCTCATTTCGGCTCCGGTCCTTATAAGACCGGATCCCGAAAAGGCTTTTGTTCTCATCGCTGACTGGCAGCCAGAAGCAATTTCGGCGATCCTTGCCCAGGTGGGACCAAGCGGACTTGAGAATGTGGTGGAGTATGCGTCCAAATCGGTGCCCGCCTGCAAGCGCAACTACGCCGCTCCAACGGGAGAATGCTACGCGGCTCTCTGGGGAATCAGTCACTTTCGTGCTTACTTCTACGGGCGAAAGTTCACCTTGGTAACCGATCATGAGCCCCTGTTGGCTCTGAAGAAATCGAAGGATTACTCGGGCATGATCGGGCGATGGACAACGGTGCTGCAGAGCATGGACTTTGACATTCGTCATCGGAAGCACGAGAGACACGGGAATGCGGACGGACTTACACGACTGCACCGACCTGAGAAAGTCCCGAAGAGTGAGGGGGTGATTCCGTGGAACAAGCCCGAACAGGAGATCGGACCTCGGTACGGCCAAATGGAGATCTTATCAAAGCAGTAAGTGACACAAGGACTAATCTGACTGTTCTACCCTCTCTACAATACAGTCCCATCCCTTCCTCCTCGGTCATCATGACTACCCCACCTGCCTCTGCAACCCCATCATCTCCTACTAATTCTGCCCCTCTCACGTCCTCAGAATTCTTTGCCACCCTCCAAGATAAATTCTGTTATTTTTGCACGTGCATTGCACGGGTTTATGGGGTCGACTGTCATCCTTTCGAAACCGGGTTTGTCGATTGGGTAGAATGTGCCACGTGTGTCAATCGTGCGAACGGAGCCTGCGTTCGATATCGGACGAGTAGCAAGGAATGGAGGTGCCCCGTGTGTCGAACGAACAAACTCCCCACGGAGGTTCGATTCGAGGCCGCCCTTACGGACGACCTTGAATACGACGAAAAATACCAACGAGCGGAGGTTTGGACGGATAAAATTTTATTGGCGAAATTAGCGAGATTATCATTGGGTCACCTCACCAAACACGACAGACGTAGGGCGACCGAGAGATCTCGGGACTATCGATGGATCAACGGTCATTTGGAAAAGCGTAAAACTGACGGATCGGGTTCGTGGTTGACGGTTCCCCATCCATTCCAAAGATATGATTGGATCCGATCTGCTCACGAAGAACAGACCACTCATTTCGCGATACGTGTCACGGAGGCAACTGTTTTTTCTGGTCCAATATACGAGATGATGTCAAATACATTGTCGCTAACTGTCTGGTTTGTGCCGCTGATCGCGCCCCAATACGGGGACCAAACACGATAGTACCAGCGGAAGTAGAGCGTCCTTTCCAGCGAGTCAGTATGAACATGACAGATATCGACGTGCCACCTGGCCCAAACCGCTGTGAATATTCTATCCTGTTAGTATGAATAGACCATTTTTCCAAGTACATCAAAGTCTATCCCTGTAAGACCCGAAAAGCCGCATAAATAGCCACGTACATCGAACGGTTCCTCTATACCCATCTAGATACGGAAGAAATTCTAACCGACAATGGGTCTGAATTCAAAGGCGAGGTGGAAGAACTGCTTGCGCGAAGGGGCGTCACGCTCCGACATACGGCACCCCACGTATCCCAGTCGAAGGGGTTGGCCGAAAATGCCAACCGTATGATTAAAGCCGCCCTTCGCAGGAACTTAGCAGCACACGACACGCGTCCGTGGCCCGAGATCGTATATCAGATCGTCGGGATCCACCGGGCCACTCCTCATGAGTCCACGGGGTTTACCCCTTTTCAGCTTTGAACTAATAGCCTCCCCTGTGTCGACTACCGGGGTAACTCGGAAATTGCCGAAGCAGGGGGTAGAGACACGCGTGCAGCCCTCAAGGCCAAGGCCAAAAGGTACACCGAATTAATGGAACAGGCCGTCCCGAAGCTAGCCCGAAAAAGGCAAAGGATGACCGAATTGGCCCACGACAGACAGGTCCGTAGCTACGAGGCTCGGAATGGAAATGCTGGGCCCCAGCATCGATATAACTTAGGGAACCTAGTGCAGGTACATAAATGTGCACGCAACCGGAAACTTGCTCCCAAGTTTTCTGGCTGTTTTCGTGTTGTCGAGCTCGGACCCAACAGCGCCAACACGGTGCGCATCGCGCCTGAGGCCAGTGCCAACCATAGCTCTGTCCCCATCGTCCGGCATACCTCCTACCTCCGTCTTCTTCCTCCTTCTGATCTTCCTCCCTCTTCTTCCTCGGAAAGCGAGGAAAACGACGACGATCTAACTCTCTCTCCGCTCTCTCCCTCCTGTCCTTCGTCCTCCTCTCCAACCTCGCCATGAGTTTCATCACGGAGCGGGCTCTTGACGAACAGTTGTTGCAGCCACGTGGCCACATCTTAGAGATTCGGCAAGTTTGTCACCCTCGGCTCAATATGGATCTTCGGTGTTTGGCGCAATTTTTCTGCGACGTGGGTGTGTGTGCCGCCGCCGCGTTTCAAATCGAAGGGAGTCCTCACGCAATAGTATTTGCGGAAGTGATCGCAGTTCATTGGCGAGCGGCTCCCAGAACGAGCCACGTCACCACGGTTGCGGAACTTGCGGCGTTCAGCGGCGACATCAGCTCGGTCAATCCGCAGAGGCATACCGCGATCTTGACTTCGCTGTGCGAGTGGACGGAGCAGGTGTCCGGCGTGTGGCAGCACGTCCTCGCCCGACCTGGGCACAACCTCATTCCGACCTTTGCGCTGGATCTTGGCGACATCCGCCATTCTCCGCGCGAGCGGCCCGTTGCAATCCCCACCCACGTCCCCAATGAACCACGTTGATCCTCTTGCTCCTCTCTCTATCTTCGATCTCCCCTCTCTTTTCCCCACCTTCTGGCAATCCGATCTTCATCCTTCTCTTTCCTTCTCGTTCGAGCCTCTTTCAGTCCCTCTTATCAATCCTGGGCATTGGCGGCAGTGGCGTGAAACTTTTGACGAATTGTCCTTCTGCTTGGCCCGAGTATGGGTAACGTGGACGCGAACCTACGAGCGTCCTGCATGGATCGAGAGTGTGGAACTGCTGATCATACAGGCTTGGAGATCTAACATGGAGGGCGATCTTCTTGGCTTTCTCTTTGGATCGGTACAGCCGGGGCGCCGCCAGCGGATTGCGCAGGAGCTCATTGAGCCGATTGTGCAATTGGCGGACGATCTCTCGCCCGACATCGATTCGCAGAGTGACGAAAGTCCTGCTCCGCACGTTCTCGAGCGGTCATTGGATCCATATCTTCAGTGGACTGCGTGCTTGGAGGAGCCCAGGGACGAAGATACGTTGCTGTCGCGGCAGGAGTATCGGAAGCCGTACAATATCATCCCTCACGCCTTCTATCCGAGGGCAGAGGAAGTGGTGATCGACGACGACGACGAAGAGGACGAAGACGAGGAAACATCGAAGGAGGGAAGCTATAGCGGATATAGCGAGGGTGAGCTGAGTGAAGAAGAAGAGGAGGAAGAAGAAACCGGGTCTGAGTGGGAATCTTTGCCGGAGGAAGCAACGCGCATGGGAACGGAGGCGGAAGATCCGGAAGCAGTGCGAAAGCGAGAAGAAATCACCACCAGGAAGCGCCAGCTGGAGTTCGCCAGCGGAGCCAGCCTGCGCATCGATAACGACCTGACCAGAGATCCGGAGCCGCCAAAGCCCGAAGATGGCGATCCTACAACCGCCACCTCAAGTACCGCTCGACGGAGACAGAGCCGATCCCCCTCCTCCTCCAGCCCCACCCGTCCCCCAGTTCGCCCACGTACCGATGCGGGCGATAGGCCTTCGTCCTCCGACGCTATCCCGCCGACCTCTTGATTTTCTCACCCTCGAACAAATCCGCACCCCCGTCACCTTCCCCCTTCATCCCTTCCTCCCCCATCTCTTCCGCGACTTCTACTCCACCCGCCTACTCGCTACCGTCCACCCCCACGCATCCCTTCAACCCGCTGCCCCCACGTTCTGCTGGCATACTATCCTGTTGTTCAGCGCTGCATGGGAACGATGCAACGTGGTAGAAGTCTACTGCGTAACCACGGGGACAATCCCCGCCTGTCGCCACTACGAGTTCTTTCGAGCGACGCTTTTTCGCACCCTCTCCTCCTTCTATCGCGACTACCTCGCCTCCCTCCCTCGCAGCGGCGATCACTTCCCTCACTTCCACCGGATCATCCGATATAAGGAGCTTCCGGTGACGATGGAAGGGATGAATCGCTACCTTCCCCCACTTCCTCCTCGTCGTCCCCGTGAGATCCCCTCCATGTACCGACTCTTCTGGCCCATTCCAACTAGGAGGTAGATCCCGATCACGTGACTATTCCCCCTCCCCCTCCTCTCTTCATCTAATCGGCAGAGGAAAACGACCCGAATCAGTAAGCTACGCGAAGATCACGCCATCGACGATGACGTCAACCTACGCTTTAACTCAACGGGCAACGATAAACTAGGGTGCAGAGCACACGAAGAACCGGCGGACGATGATGGTGTCACCTGGATGACCATCGATGATTCCAGCAGCACGAGCCCACAGAAGATTGCAATTGAAGTTGGCGTCAACATGGACTCTGGCCGGATCATTTGTTAATACGCTTGGTTCCTCATGCATCACTCTGTTCTCTCCCTCTCTCTCTCCTTTTCCGCCATGACATGCAATCAGGAGATCGCATAATTTTGGAACCCCCTGCGAGTCACATATGTGACGAACTACCTCCCGAACCCGTGCTATCTTTCGTACCCTTTCTTTTGCTTGTATCATACCAACCCCATAAAAACCCCGCTTCGTTTTCTTGATTTCGGGTGCCGAATTTTTTGGCCCCCATCTTTTGGAAGCTTTTTCGATTCTCGGGTTCTGCTTTTCCTTTTTGCGATTCGGGAAATACATAGGAAATTACGTGCGCCTTAGCGAGCGCACTGGGAATTGGGTTCGACAGTTGGGAATTCCGAGATAAGCGGAACTTCGATGCATCCTTTTTGTGTGTGAATGTTCATGGTCGCGTTGGGGAAAACTCTCGGAATTTTGTGTGAATACGAATAGGCGTAGGATTTTCTTTTCTCGCGTCGCTTTTTCGCGCGCGGATATGGTGATTTCAATTTTTGAATTAGGACAGAGGCAAGCTGTAACTGTTTCGGTGCCTTTTTCTCTCTTTTTGTTGACGGCGCCAAACATGCAAAAACTTTCTCCTCTCTGTGCCCCGCATCACTCCCTCCCCTTGCTCCCTCCTCTTTCTCTCTCCTCGTAACTGATTTTTTTTTTTTCTCTTTCTCCCGCTTTGCTTTTTGCGCGCCCATTTCCCTTTCTTGATCATCTGAATCTTGGACCCGTCTTGCGCTACTTCTCGCGCCTTTTCTCTTCTCACTCTCTGAGTCCAACACACGACGCCCGGTTGATCCTTCGATAACTCTCGCTCACCATTCAGGTGCGTGGATCAATAGGATCTTCCTATTGCGCGACGAATCTAATTGGTTGAACTTTGAGTTTCGAAGGATCAACAAGGCTTCTACGGAGCGCTCTTCTCAAAGTCTTCTCCTCCTGCTTCTTTCCCTACACTTCGGTTTTCCCCCTGCCTTCTCTCTCCCTCGCCCCCCTTCTCGCCACTATGAATTCCGCAAACGCGCCCGCAAAACTCTCTTACGTTCTTGACTCCTGAGCCAACTTCCGGGAAGCAGTGGCTAGGCAGAGTGTTTGGTGCGAGTCGGAAAGTCCTGTCGGGCTGACGATAGGCTGATCGATTGCGCGCTGGATCGCCACGACGGACTGTGGGATCWGGGCGGACCGCRTCGAGTTTACGTCAGCGGGGTGACGATCGCAGTGGTGGGAGTAGCACGCGACGGTCGGGATCGTCGGTGCGAGTATGAGGATCGATGAAGTGGAGTTGAGTGAGTGATTGGCCCAGGGCCATATTGGAATTAACGGCGAATRCGCCTTTGTGGTTGTGAATCTTTATCTCTGGCGTGAGTGTACGGYGGCAACGCCGAACTTCCTCTCTTCGGATCTCGTCATTCTCTCTCTCGACATTCTTCCCTCATCTCCCCCCCTTCTCCTCTATCTTCGAATGATGATGTGTCTTGATGTCTCTCTCTCTCTCTCTTGAATGGGAATGAGTCGGCATGATGTTTTTGTGTAAAAGAACTTCTTCCGGAACTCTTCCATTAGTTTCCTGGGTAGTCCCCCTATGCAAGAACCCCGTCTTCTTGTCTTGTGAACGGTGGATACGTGTGTATTGTTCCGATCCATCCTTTCTGTCTCTGCGCATATCTCATTTTCGCACCTTCCACARTGAATGAATGTATGGAGATCCGCGTTTCTTTGCGTTGATTAGATGATTGTTGTTGGGATTTTGTTCGAGAATGCAAGAGTGTTTAGATATGTAGCTCTGAATGTACTGCGCATGCCATCTGCCTTATGCTGCACGACAATAGCACCCGAGCCACAGGGCGGCCCCGAGAAACAAGGCGCCTCGGATCAACGTCGCGTTGGCTCACTAAAACCGAGCCGAGGGCCGGTCCGCTAGTTACATGCATGATCAAGTTGATGAGTGTTCTCTCTCTCTCTCTCTCGTGTAGAAAAGGATTGATTGGGAGGTTGCGCGAGTGTTTTCTTTTCTTGATGACGTCTCGAGGTTTTTGCAATTGATTGATATGTGGACTTACAAGTACCCTCCGATCGGGCACCAGCCTCCCGCACCTCCCGTCTCAACACGGCCTTTTCCCTACAACAAGGAGAGGACACGTGTATGCGAGTGGGACGTACGAAAAGCCGTTGCACAAATCGGCGGACGGTACTACTTCCCTCCGGCAAATCGTTGTTCAGGGTTCGTAGAGGCTGGGTTTGTCATTATCGATACGCACTTCCCACCTTACTCGATATTGTTGCCATTCAACGAGTTGATTGTCATCCCGTGGACGGCAGTAGAACCCCACTGGCCGCGCACTCTATGCACCGAATGTCAGCGTTTTGAGCGCTACGAATCCAGGGGTTTCCACTACCGTGTGCGGAGTGAAGACGAGCATAAAGAAAGAGCCACGCGGCTGAGACCATCCACGTCAGACTCAGAACTGACCAGCGAACGATGACGAGACTTGATACGAAAACGGGACACGCGAAGCGTGCCCAATCCCTTTCGCGCTAAATGACGGGCCGTAGCGCGGTGGGAAGCTCGACAATATTTTCTAGATTGAATTCGTACGTCCCTCTCCTCTCGCGCCAAACTTCTGTGCGCATTTTGCGTCGCTTGAAAAACGATCGACTTACTTCATCAGACCAACACGGGGGATTTCAGTTCTGTCTGTGTCCCCACACTCAATTTCCAAAAATCCTTGGCACACCCCATCTTGTTGTTTTTCCGGGCCTCTTTCCGCACACCTAGCACTCCGAACGAAAGACAGCACAGGGCGTGAGGTTAGCGCGTCACATAGGTCAGCCCTAACCTAATTTGGAATGAGGGTTAGGTTAGTTCAACACCTCTCGCCAGCTAGTAAGTCCGCTCCAATACCAAATGTTACGATCCTGGTCATTTCCGAAGTGCAAATTCACAAGGAAAGACAATGCCACCCAATTGCGAAAGAAATGAAAGCATTTGCAACAAGATAGAGACCAAAGAAGGAAAGAAGAAGAAGAAGAAGAAGAAGAAGAAGAAGAAGAAGAAGAAGAAGAAGAAAAAAAAAAAAATGTACACCAACAAGACCAATGACAAATCTCCCCTTCTCTCTCTACTTCCTCCTCCTCCTTGTCTCATTCTTTTCGCAAATAATAATAATAACAATGAGTGGTTGAACCAGAATCAATATCTGAAGTTCCCTCTTACTGCCAACGCAACAATAGGTGCACCATAGCCATGGCTTCCCCCGTCAACTTCCTCTCACATGCCAGGGCTATGGCGGACTACTAATGGCTCTGCCCTCCTGTGCAAGAAACAACTCAAATCAGCTATGGCCGCTGCTCTTCAGGCCGCCATGACTGACTCTGCCTTGAAGCTTCCTCGGAGCGGCACTACCCCAACTGGGGCCTTCCAGATGCAGGGCCTAGCAAGGTGATGAAGATGTTGTCCACCAAAGCCAGTTGGGTACCTCGCCACTCTCCACCTTCGCCCCCTTCTTCCTCCTCCTCAAGCTGGCCTGCTCACCATAGCCAGGCTGAGCGCCCAGCTGCTCTCGTCCTCCAGGCAGCAATCTTGGTCCTGGCTGTCCTCCAGGCAGCACTCTTGGTCCTGGCTGCCCGCTCAAGCAGTATGTCGCCAATCCTTGCACACTGCAAACGAGGAGCTACTCATTCCTCCTGGAGATATAGCGGCCTACTTGCCTCTTGGGCGGTGACTTCCAGGCCACGCGAAACATCATTGCAGGCTCTGATATCGTCCATACAGGCCCTAGACTCAGGCTACTCGCACTGCTACCAGCCTACCTCTAGCCTACCACTACTGGGCCTCTGAAAATGACGACTTTTTGTCTTCTTCTGCTCGGCCTTGAGTACCCAACACTTCTACCACTACTTGAAAGGTACTGGCCTGCCTACTACTTGAGTGTTTGTCCCGCTGCAACCCTCAAAGTCGGGGCCACAGGTAAGTACCGGCCCTGCGGGGCCTCCAAACGAACAAGTACCCTTGCGGGTCACACACACGCTCAGGCCGACAAGCACTCAGACAGGCACACAGACCAGCAAGCACGCACACACAGAGACTTAGAAAATGCAGCAGAATGCGGGAATCTCAGCAAGGCATACATTCCAGCGGCAAATCCCAGAAATCAGCAGTGTTCTCAGTCTGTGTTTTAGTGGGTCATTATAGTTTATTATTAAGGCTCTCCTCTTCATCTCCACTTCTTCTCCACCTTTGTCTAATTTCTGGTTACCTGTCATTGCAATCTGAGACAACTTTGCATGAGTGTGAATACATGCATGGATCTAGTATTGTCGGTTACTCTTGAGTTTGGGTTCATTACATCACCGTTCTCTTACACATAATACGATGGTGTTCAGGTTCTGTATCACTGTTTTGCTTCTCCATTTTGATAAGTTTCGGTGGACTGTGGCAGGGCAAGTATAGTTGGATTGGGCTGGGATTCTGATGCTGCCAATGGCACTGCTGGAATTGTCCCTGTGCTAGGAGGGGGCTCAGGGATAACTCTGTAACCGTGTTACATGGCAGAGAGAAGGGGGTTGGATGGCTGTCGGGTTGTGGATTTTACCATGATGCTCAGGCATGAGGGGATTGTAATCACCTGTTTTGGGCCAGGGTGGAGCCCACTTTCAGAGGGTGCCCGTAATCCCTCCGAAAGTCGGCCCAATGGAGCAAAAAGGGCAAAAAAGAACAATGAAAGAGAGGTTGCTGTCCCGGGGCTCGATAGCTCATCAGGCATGACCAAGTGTTCCTGCTCCAGTCTACCTTTGTTGGGGAAACTGCTCATGGGTCACACTTTTAGTTCGAAATGGGCAGAAAAAAAGCAGGTACCGGAAGAACGGCTAGGGGCCGAGTTTGAAAAGGCAAAAACAACATTACCTGGCAGGCATATCAGGGCCGCAGTTTGTAACAGCAGAAAAAGCCTGTCACGCATATCTTGCTTTTTTTTTTTCCAACTTCCGTGATGACTGCGGAGCTATCACCCCCTCACCGTGACGGAGGGTGCACTGTCACATGTTCTCCAGATTCTTTATCCAGCTGCTTTCACGACCATATGGATGTTACCTTTTTTTTTGTTGTTGTTTTTTTGTTTTCCCTGTTCTTTTTTTTTTGTTGTTGTTCATTTCTGAGGAGTACCAGAAAATAAAATACAACGGCCGAGATGTCTAGGCCACGCCCATGTGGCTGTGTATGATGAGTGTGGTTGGGAACACGGTGTCGCGGGATCTCCGTGCTGGGGTGGGGTGAAGTGTTGGGGCTTCACTTTCACCCCAGCCCCCTTAGCCTTATGGTTAGGTGTTAGCCTGCCAAGCCGTTGGTTGTGTGTTCGAGTCTTGTATTCAGCATCACGCCCGTGGCTGGGCCACAGCCGAGATGTCTAGGCCACAACCGGAAAAAAAGAGGAAAAAAAAGGTTTCAATTCCAACGGACTGTGATAGTCCTCTGGATACCCCTGATCGGTATTAGCGGGGTCTATGACCAACACGGGTGTGAGTGTGAGCGCGAGTGGGTTGTGTGTGGTGTGTGGGAGAGTGTTGGTCATATCCTCTGCTGCTACTCGATGAAGGGTGGGGGACGATGAGAAAGGGAGGCACAGCTACTGGCAGGTCTCGGTCTTTGTGTTAGCCAGATCCCCACTGGCGGCCCC
>BFEA01000208.1:1116220-1132612 GCA_003427395.1 Chara braunii | reverse complement strand
GGGAGCAACCGGGCTGGTCGTACCTGACTGTGTGGATGTCGAGTGACCGGTTCACACAGTGCTCTTGATCTACCAGGTCACCAAAAATGACTGCTTGGGTCTGCACTGACGATTTTCGTTTCCCTTTTTCTTTTTTCCTTTTTGAAAAGGAAGCTGTCTTTTTTTTTTTTTTTGAGAACAACCCGATCCGATGCTAGGTGCGCTGATAAGAGCAGACACATCTAGCACCGTCAGGGAGGCTCCATCTATTGGTGGGGAGCAGCACCTGCTGGAAATCGGGTCCAGCGTCCCTTTGAAACATCTTTTGGGACAGTGATTGTTGGGCATATGGCCATCATAGTTCTTGCTCCAGAGCATCCTTCTCTCCCCCAGGGCTTCATATGTCACCCTTCCCAATTGTAGAGCTCCTGCTCTTGTACATTCAAACAATACTCAACGACGCCGGGGACCTCACAATTCAACTCGGATGGACATACTGGGGCCATTACCCACCTTCGGCTATGCTGGAAACCGGGTCCATTGTCCCTTGTAGAGATGAAAACAACTTCATAAGAAAAAACCGACTTGACAATAAAGAGACAAAGAGAGTGCAAAGAGCAGCAAACCTACAAACTAACCAACTATCTCCCACAAGACAATGAAGAAACAAGAAGGCAAGACCTATAACGGATTGGCAGTTAACCTGGGTGATAGAAGGGGTTCCCTGAGCGTCCCTGCCTAAACCACCAGTACCTTTCCCAGCTATTTTTTCAGAGGCGCGCCGGGTAAGG
This sequence comes from Chara braunii, assembly GCA_003427395.1. Lineage (NCBI taxonomy): Eukaryota > Viridiplantae > Streptophyta > Charophyceae > Charales > Characeae > Chara > Chara braunii. Next base: position 1,131,842 of record BFEA01000208.1, on the reverse strand, counting down.
CACTGGCCTGAAACGGAAGGGCGGGCACCGATAAATCAAATCAGCGGCCAGTCTTGATTTTCGGGCTGGCGCGCAGTGCCCGGCGGCCCACGGCCGGCATATGGGAAAGGTACTGGTGGTTTAACCACCGTGACGAGATTCCTGGCCCCTCAGGTTCTCCAAAACCAGGCTGCCACATCAGCACCGAGGTGGCATCTAGGTCTTCTGAAGCTGGAGTGGGCGTTGGCTAATTGCTAAAAGTTCTCAAAGGAGACCACATGAAGAGAGCGAGGGAACAATAACGTTACTTGGTGCTTCCTGCCTTTTGAAAGCACATTGTGCCATCTTGCTGCTTTGTGCTTCACCCTGGTGATGCTGCAGGCTGGCACGCCGAATGAAGGAGAGCTTGTTTTCTTTTGAAGGCCAAGCTCTTTGATGCATCATCACTCTCGCTCTTCACTCGCAGGTTTTGGTGGAGGGAGGCCGATTTGTCAAGAGGGGAGAATAGAAGGGCGTTGTCATAATGAGTGGGAGGAGGATTGCCAGGAGCCATTCAGTGCAGCTCCTTCGAGCGTCGCGACGATCTCTACAGGAAGATGCTACTTCAACTTGGGGACTTTTACCATTGGCTCGTCCGCGTGGTCTTCTCCCTTTGTTCACCAGTGTCTCCATTCGGGATCATTTTCATCTGCTTTGCCGTTGTCATCATCCCCTTTGTTAGCATCAGTCTAATCAGCATTATCATCATCATCATCATCTTCCTCGTCTTCAGGTACAAAGTGAGTATGAGAGGATCGGTGGGATTCTTTTCTCAATCACATTCCTGCCTGCCATTTTTCCTCTACCTTTTCTGTTCCTATCTCTCCCTCCTCCTTCATACCCTCCATTGGTGATGAGGGGGTTGGAAGACGTGAAGAAAATCCGCTCCACAGGAGGCTCCATCGGATTGGTGCGCAGCGAGAAGATGTCCACACACTCCAATTCTACTGGATGATCACCTGGCGGAGCTAACCTTTGCCTCCAATCCGCCACCAACTCGCTTCCCGCGTCCTCACGATGCATTTACAATACTGTGCACAGATCACCAATGAACGAGACGATCACCGTGACGTCACTTTGCCATGGGTGGGAATGCCGAAGGAAGGCTGATCCCTCCACCAACACCATCGCTTTGCCACCTTCTGCCGACACCGTTACTTCGACCGCAGCGTACCAGGCTCGCGTACTAAAGAGCTGCACGAATCACAGCAGATCGGGGTTGAGGCGTGGATGAATGACCTGTGGAAACTGCAGTGATGGTCGTGGCTGAAGTAGTTGGGGCGAAATGATTGGCTCAAAAGCGAAGTTCATGATGATGGCTGAGGGGACAAGGTGTCAGGAGGTGTACACCAATCTTTCCTCCCATTGTCCCCCTCCTTCACCCTCTTCCTCCTTTGTACCCCCCTCCTTCCCCCCCCCGCCAGTCTTTACATTTGTTGCCCTGCTATCCCTCCTTCCCACTCGGAAGTTGTGTGCAGAACCCCAAACAGCTCATTCCTCCTAAAGTTTCCGTCAGCATTTTGGCCGAGATTTTTTACCAACGGTCATGTAGGGAGCAGCTTTGAGTCGGCACTGGTGTGGCCGAGTGCTACATAGTTGATAAAAGGGAGTTACCGGGAGTTTTTTACTCCTCTTGGCCTGAGGGACAGAAGGGTCAAGCGCTGGGCTTGTTCTGCCAGCGGTTTTGGGTGTTCTATGCTGTGATACGTAAAGTCCATGAACACCTGTTTTTGTATCTATGCAAGTGAGCTGCGAGATCGACCATGCAGTAGCTTGGGCAGCAATCTAGCAGCGCCGTCGGCAACTTTCGGGTTGTGGATGAGCATTTTGTCGCGTCTTTCTTGTAGATTTCTATTCTTCATATGGTGTTATCATTCATAGCATGGGCAGTTGGCGGGTCGTCCTCACATCGTGCAGCTTTCTGGTTGGCCTTAGCCTGGTTAGTTTTCTTCTTCTTTTCTCTACGGTTTGATGGGCAGTTGACTGTGCCTCTGATGCTGGGCATGGCTGCATCCTAGCTGAAGAATGCGTGAGAAGGTGGAGATACTGGGGACTTCACCAGCCGAGAACGGAAGACATGCGGGATTTGGTTAGCAGCGACGACGGATCTAGATTGTATGGTTGGTGGGGAGATCGTGACACACGAGGGGGTGATTACGTGGTTGGCGGGAGGTAGAGTAGGGGCGGAGCATGATGATTTGATGCGGTGACGAGTGCAAACGGTATCGGGCTATGTTACTTCTTGTTCATCGTTGGTTTGATGTCGCCCGTGCGTACTTCGGTTGGGTGGTAAGGCGTCGTAATCATCGGCGGGTGCGCTGCCGCCACCAGTTGTTGGCACACGCGTTGGATGGAGGAGCGGCATCAGTCTTCGCGGGTACTTCGATTGGATGGTATGACGTCGTAATCATCTGTACCCGCACGTTGGAGGGAGTACGACATCTGTATGCCTTCGCGTACAGCATCTGTATGTCTTCGCGTACGACGGCGTCGTGTGTATCTGAAGGCTGGGTTCAGCGCGCGTGCTGAAAGCTGGGTTTCAGCGCGTTTTGCGTTTTGCTTCACTGTCAGGTACCACGGCATCGGGTGAATACTTCGGGTGTGTACTCCGGGTGTACTCGGTGCAGCGGTAATCGGTCATTCTACTCCGGTAGTCTGGGTTTCTCCCATCTCGCGTGGAAATTCGTACCCGCTCGTCATCTTCAACAGACTGCGACCTGGGCATGAGCGGGGTTTGCCCCGTGTCGTTCTTCGATGAGTAACGGAGGGTGTGTCTGCGTGACATTGGTGGAAATTGACACTGAAGCTTGTGAGTCGACATATATGGGAGAGCGAGATTAGGACTGAGGTGGTGGCGTGTATTGGGTTGTGAAATCCTGACTATTGGGCGGACATTGTTCCTGGATCAGATAGTGGCTGGTGCATTTGATGACACGTGGCGAGTGTCATCCCGAGTTGTGTAGTGACGGGCCGGGATGCTCGATGTTGGTGCTATCGTTGTGACTATTGGTAACTGGTGAATATCAGTTCTTTATTTATTTACTTGTTCATTTATTTATTTATTTGTTTCTGACTACAGCTACTTACCTTCAGGGACGGGGGAAGGGAACTAAGGTACGTAGGTTCTATCTTGATTAGTGAAGGCGGCAATGTATGCGGGCGCAGGGCAGAGGAAGGGGGAGGGGGAGGTGGTCGAACTGTGGGAGGTACTGGATGGAGAACACAACTCCACAACCTCCCCAAGCTCAACCACCTATGCCTCCTTTCCAATCTGCAGTTGCTCCACCGATTCCTCTGTTTCAATCATTCTACCCCAATCCGTTCCCTGCTCCACAATCCTTCCCGAATGCCACCCCTCAGTACGCATTTCCTATGAGTCATGGACTGAACACAGCTACTGCCAACTGGGCAATTGGGGGTCCTACCTCGGTGCCTGCACAGGCGGGGGGTCAATTCAGCAGGGGGGATGGACGTGGAAACGGGAGCTACCAACCGCATGCGTTCTTCACACGAGAACATGCGAATTTTATCGAGAAATTAAAGTTGAAAGACGCGGTGGAAGAAGCTCGGAAAAAGGATCTGGAAGAAATTGCCAGATTACGGGGACTGGGTTGGGAGGTGGAGGAGCAGAAAGGTAGAGTACCAGACACCGAAAAAGAAAAATCGCAAGGAAAAGGCAAAAACAAGAAGCAAGGAGGCAAACACAGAGGGAGAGAAAAGGTTGATGAGGCAGGAAAGGAGGATGAAATGAAGAAGTGGGTTGCCACAAACTTTGGGGGTTCTCTAAGGATATTGTCTGAGAAACTGGAAGAAGTGGAGAAGAAGTCGAGTTTAGAAGTTGCTGAGCTGGAAGAGTTGAAATTATTGAGAGCAGAGAAAGAGCTGAGAGAACTGAGAGAAAATTCAAGCTCTGAAAAAAGGAAAAGGGATATTGCTTCTCCGGCTAAAAGGAAAAGGAAGGTTAGATCTCGTTCTAAACTGCTGAGAAAAGCGGGGAGAGGGGGGAATGCGAAATATGTTGAGGTATCCTCGGACGATGACAGCAAGGGTCAGGATGCAGTGGTGCAGAATCTGAGTAGTAAGATGGAAAGATCAGCAGGAGGAAGCGATGAGGTATCTGAATTGAAAACCCTCATCCAGGAATTGCTTGCAGCAAAGGGAGAGATGCGAGCAGCAGCAACACGGGAGGAACACAGGGAGCAATGAAGGTGGCAATTGGGATGGAGCAGGCAGACCAGAAAGGAGAAGCAGGTCCATCAGGCGAAAAATCGGAGAAAGGTAAAGGAAAAGAAGAAGGGGGGTTAGGCATGTATTTCAAAGATCGTGTTGTATACTACGATGCGATGCATCATACCGAGATTCCGGAACTGTGCAAGAAGAAGGGGGTACCATACAAGTGTAAAGAGGCCGGGGTATGGGAGCTAGCCAGACTTGACTTTGAAGTGTTACTAAAAATAGAGAATGCAGTGGACGAAAAGGAAGAGATTGATGATGAGAAGGGGGATGAAGGATCAAAGGACTCATCGGAAAGCAGTTCCAGCTCAGATGAAGAAGCCCAGGACGACGACATAGCGGGAAACTGAAGTATGCCAGTAAGCGTTCGTTGTTGAGGGCTTGCAAGAAACTGGCAGGTTGGGCCAGTCAATATGATGGGAATATCAGTCGGGATTGTGGTAATTTATTAAAGTTGCTAGCCATAGCATTGTGTCTTAGAGGTGATATAAAATGGGGCAGGAATTTTGCTAAGTACTGGATGAATCTGAAGGTTGATGAATGAGATTCCTTGCTGACTGGGAATAGTTGTGTGTACCTTTTGATTTCCCGTTCTTTAAGCTCACCTATGTTGGGAAGACAGAGAGGGCTTTGCATACCAGATGGGCCGAACATGTTCGATCTGCGGGCAGTGAGCCGAGACAGAAAGTGCACCGGTGGCTGGCAAAGTTAGGCGCCAGCAACTATGTGGCATTACCGCTTTGGTTCGGGGACAAAAACGCACTGGCAAGTATGGAAAATTTTATTATCGGTTGCTTTTTGATTGTCGGCAACTAGGAATTCACTCTCAGCCTGACCTCCTAAAAATTCTAAAGCAAGCAAAGAACCAAAAAGAAATATTGTTGGTAAATAATAAAGGGGAGCACTGACTGAAGTCATGGGGTTTGGTCAAGTTTTTGTATGGTCATAGTATAGTGGTAATTGGGGGGCAATCGTGCTTGCTGAAAGACGCCAAGCAACTCATCCAAAGGGGAGGGGAATGGTAGATTACGGATCTGAAAAAACAAAAAGCAGATCTGATATTCCCAAAGTTGAAGTGTTAACCATTCTCAGACAACCGTGGAAGAGGAAAGGATTGTATAAAAAGAATTTGGAGGAATTAGTGGAATTAGACTTGGGTGTTAAAAGGTTAAGTACCAATCGAGGTAGACAAATCACTAGGGGTATCATCACACGAGTCACAAAGAAATTGTTTGGTATTAACCCCAGACACAGGATTACTATTAAGCTCCCTTTTTGTGATTCAGTGAGTAAAAGGAAAGTACATGCATGTGCAAAAGAATGGATGAAAGGGAAGATTGCACCAGTGTGTCTATCTAATCTGTTGATTGGCAGAATGAGAACCGTCTGGCAGAAAAAGAAATCTGTCGGGGACATGCTGCATAATCACCAGCGCTTTGCAAGAGGAAGTGGTTTTACCTGCACTTGCAAAGACTTCGACTTGCCCAGATATAATAGGCATGTTCATGTTAGATTAGATGACATTGGAGGGATCCGAGACTTTGTAAAGAATGCTAAAAACGTGCCGCATCCAGGGAGTCTCCTCACAAAGAAGGAAGTGAATATGGCTTGCAATGACGCATTGGAACCTTTGAAGAAGATGGGCGTGATTGGCCCGGGTTAAAGATTGCATGTAAATTGGAAAGAAATTTGTGTGAAGAGTGACTTACCCCATGTTGGCTATGATGCTGAGTACGTTATGGGGCTAAAGCAATATTTTGCGGGTCTAGTGCTCTCACCACCAGACCGAAACTTGGGGGCAACACTTGTGGAATGCCCAGTATTGTAAGAAGCAGGTATGACTATGATGTACAACGAGAATGAGAACTATGAGAAGGTTACAAAGAAAGAAGATGATGTCATGAGAGAAACGAGGATGCGGTTTCAGTCACTCAAGCTACAAAGGGTTGCGAAGTGGGATAACAAAGAGATACTACAACCAGCCTACATTATCTCGAAGGACAAAGTCATTGGGAAGAAGAGACCGAGTGTACCGTCATTTCTAAGTCCTACCAGAAGTGCAATGGGCTACCTGGCGCAAAGTTTGAATTTCCTCATTAAAAGATTTAGGGGTGCACACTTTAACCTCACAGGAGCCAGACAATTGCAAGAAAAATTGAAGAAGAGTAATGAATCTGCGAACCAAAGATGGGGCTTGGACTACCGATTTGTACTAAGAACCTATGATGTAAAGGAGATGTTCACGAGGCTACCACATGATGAGATCATAAAGGCAGTGATGTGGCTAATTGAAGGTTTTCGGGATAAAGGGCATCAATGGATTCGAGTGAAAAGTAAAGGTAAAAAGGCAACTCTGGAAAAATCGCATGGGGAATTGAGTTGGAAATCGATTAGATTGACTGACTTAATCTCTCTTACAAAATTCCAATTGAGTAATACGTTTTTCTTGGCGAAGGCACAGATTCTGCGGCAGATTATTGGCATCCCCATGGGAGGGAGGGCCAGCCCGCCTTTAGCCAACGTCCTATGTATCTTCGCTGAGCAACAGTTTTTGAAATCCTTGGGTGCTGATGCAAAGTTCATTGATGGCAACCGTTTCATTGATGATCTACTCCTGGTGGGATGGTATGATGCAAAGGATGAGATGGGAGCTGTCAAACGAAATCGAGTATTGGACCAGATCGAGAACTGTTACCACAAGGATCTTCTGTTGAAACGGACTAACAATGGGGAAAACATTGTTGAGTTTTTAGAAACAAGGCTGATCGCCACAGTGACGCCTGCATGGATCTACAGTTTTCACAAATTCAAGAATCTTGGCTCCATTTGGGAAGGAGAGAAGGGTCACTTCAAGACCCTAAGGGATTTTGATTCGTTCGCTCCGGTGATTCAGAAGTGTGGAACTGTTTCAAACGGTATCTGCCGTATTGTAGACAATTCCAATACCAGGGTCTCACTGTGGTGGAGCCTGATGACATTTCATAAAGAATTGAAAGAAAATGACTACCCACAAGAAGTTTTCCAAACAGGATTGCTGAAGATGGCGAAGAAAAAGGATAGTTTTGGTGGGAAATGGCAAGGGAACTACAGAGTTTGGGAGGGTGGGAGGGACAAAAAAGAAGGCTTGGAGCGGCTTAAGGCAAGGCTGCAGGGGTACGGATCATCAAGGTTGAGAACCCTTTTTTCAGAAAAGAGGACTCAACCGCCCAGCAGGCCTAGAAAGAATGGAAAGGGAAACAACGACGAGGCTTTGGTAAATCAGCCTGGTGTGGGCCGATCGATGTGAGTGACGATTTCTGTTAGTTTGTTTTTTTATTTATTTATTTTTTCCAATTTTTCAGTTTGTGATTCGTTGGCCGAGATTTTTTACCAACGGTCATGTAGGGAGCACCTTTGAGTCGGCACTGGTGTGGCCGAGTGCTACATAGTAGATAAAAGGGAGTTACCGGGAGTTTTTTACTCCTCTTGGCCTGAGGGACAGAAGGGTCGAGCGCTGGGCTTGTTCTGCCAGCGGTTTTGGGTGTTCTATGTTGTGATACGTAAAGTCCATGAACACCTGTTTTTGTATCTATCCGTCAGCATCCAATGCGTCGCAATTGGCCGTGGATCGATAACTTCGTGGCAATTAACTGCTGCTGCCTTCTCTCCGTCGTGGTCCATCGGGCATGTGATGAGCTTCAAGGAGACGTCAAAGACGGCGAGCTTTCTCTTCTTCTCCTCCAAGCATGGGACAGTGGGACACGGGAATGGAGGACCCTCTCATTGGCCTGGTGTACGGAGAAGTAGCAGACAGTGGTTGACTGAAGGTCGTCAGCGAGTTCGTCATGTTTCTTGCGCAGATCCTTGACAATCTGCCGATACAACATCATCTCGCACGGATAGAGTTCGCCAATGCCCGAGGTCTTGGAGGGCACACTCACCCCCACAGTATTATGGACGAAGTGCAAAGAGGAGGACACCTTTACGAATGCTGACAACCCCCCCATGATCTTAGGTTCGGTTTTTCGTTTCTTTACCGCCTCGTAAATTTGATTTTGTGGTACTGGACGTACACTGTTTGTTGTTTAGCTGCTGTAGCTGTGGCTCGATCTTGGGACCTGATCCTGTTTCCTCAGAGTGCCTTTCATTGTAGCGGCTGTTTTGCTGGTTGAGGTAGGTACTCCTAGTCTTTTAGATGGTCACAGGATATAAATAGGAGCATTAACGCTTGATCATTATCTCCTCGACTTAGGCCCCTGATGAGTGCTGGGAGCCGCCAACCGAAACTAGTCGGGCCATTGCCGGTAGTTACTGGGCTTCATGTTATACTTCTAATTGTCGTGTTCGGGATGATTTTTTTAACCTGTGTCTTGCTCTTCTCAACCTCCCCCTTTTTTTTTTCTCTCTCTCCTCCTCCCCCTCCCCCCCCCTCTCTCTCTCTCTCTCTCTCTCTCTCTCTCTCTCTCTCTCTCTCTCTCTCTCTCTCTCTCTCTTTCTTTTTTCCCTTTCTATTCCCCGGCGACTGCTGGTTGCTTTGTTGTGGAGATCCTAACGATGGAGAGATGAAAACTCAAAACAATGTAGTCGAGGCTTTACTATCTGTAACCACATTGTATGTGCACTGGGGAAATCCCCGTGCAACAGACCTTCTACCTCACAACTGCTCAGTCTGCTTGTGAGCTCACACTCCATACTCCTTAAATACTCCAAAAGACCAAAAAAAAACACGAAAAAAGTCCGGGTAGAAAGTAACTGAAAAAACTGGAGTACCAGCATACGTCTTCTCTTTCCCGCCTGAGGTTCATGCACGAGACTCGCGTGCCTTTTCTTGCCCAGTTTCGTCGTATGCCTGGTCTCCATCGGCGCCGTTTCATCATTTGTCTTCATATCGCTTCTGGATCTCGTTGATATCTCAGGTCTGTCCCTCTGGCCGGTCTACCGCCGCAGTCCAATGCAGAGGGGGCAGGGCAGGCCTGATCTCCGATTCTGAGCCCCCGAATCCCATATACCCTACCCGGTGCCGCAGGTCCTTATAAAACCCTATAAAGTAACCGAAAAAAACTGGAGGAGTACCAGGATACGTCTTCTCTTTCCCGCCCGAGGTTCATGCACGAGAGCCCAGTTTTGCCGTATGCCTGTTCTCCATTTGTTGTGCTGTCCGGCTTATTACCATCGGCGCCGTTTCATCATTTGTCTTCATATCGCTTCTGGATCTCGTTGATATCTCAAGTCTGTCCCTCTGGCCGGTCTACCACCGCAGTCCAATGGAGAGGAGGCAGGCCAGGCCTGATCTCCGATTCTGAGCCCCCGAATCCCATATACCCTACCCGGTGCCACGGATCCTTATAAAACCCTCTTAGCAGGTTTTCAACCTGTCGGTAAGCTGTCTACCACCGTTTGTACCAACCTTCAATCCTCGATGCCATTTCTGCCCAAAAGCCTCCCACGCGCCCTGCCATAATGTTGAGTGCTTTAAGGAATATCTCAGTAGGAAATTCATTCCCTTCAATTCCCTGTGTAGAGTAATCAGTGCAATGGGTACCAAGACATCGGAGTTTGTGTTTGCTCGAATCCGGTGGAGCGTTCCGACTATGGTTGCAATTTTTTTGTTCAGTAGATGAAAATGATTCGTAGCATCTGTTGATCATGTACTTTGGTTTCGTGGGGTCGTTCCAGATACTTTCAGCGTTCTTGAACTTATGCATACTCACAATTTCGGTTGGATTCTCAAGTACAAATATTCTTGTTTCCAAGAAATCTAGGATGTTTACACCGGTGTCTGTCCTTTCGAGCCTGAGTTTCTTGTGGTAGCAGTCAGATATTCTGTCAAGCAGGGTTACCAGCCCGTACGTACGGAGGCCCCCGGGCGGACCTCCGTACGTTCGGGCGTTCGGGGTCCCGTACAGGGTCCGAACCCGACGGCGTTCGGCCCCCGCCAAAAATTATTTCGGGGCTTAAAAATATATTTTTTTTTCTGAAGTTTTGTTTACGAGTTCTTTATGACGTGAGGTACATGCCTACAAATTTTCAAGTCATTTGGCTTAGCCAAATAAGAATTAAAAATCGCCACAGATGGCGATGTCAAAACGTGCTCGCCCACGTTTTTTTTCACTTTTTACGTTTTGTTTTCACTTTAGTGCGGGGTCTAAACAATTTTATTATTTTTTGAAACTTTTTTAGTGGGTGTTGTATTATGTGAAGTACACATCTGTAAATTTTCAGGGCATTTAGCTATGCGAAAAAAAAAAATGAAAAATCGCCAAAGATGGCGGTGTCGAAAACATGCTATTGCACTCACTAAATTTAATTCTCTATTTTTTTTTTTTAATTAGTATTTGTTCTGTGTATTTTATTTTTATTTCAAATTTGGTAAGGAATTCGGACGTAATGCTCAGGCAAATCTTGTTTAATTTATTTTTCTCCACAACATATCTTGTTTTCAGATTTTTTTGATGACTGTTTTTTTTTTTTTTTTTTTTTTTTTTTTTTTTTTTTTTTTTTTTTTTTTTTTTTTTTTTTTTTTTTTTTTTTTTTTTTGGGTACGTGTTCGGCCCGAACGGCCGAACGCATCCCCAAGGGTCCCCATACGTTCGGGCGTTCGGGTTCGGGCGTTCGGCCCGTCCCGAACGCCGGTTACCCTGCTGTCAAGAATGTGGCTCGTTTGTTCTTTCTGTGCAGAGTTTCCTTTTTTGTGAAACCCAATCAAAAACAGGTCATCCACAAACCTTTTTCCTGTTATATACCTGGCATTGCTACCGAGTGATTTCAAAAATTTGTTTTCCTCATACATACACACAAGGCAGGCCAGAGGGGGACTAGCTTGCCCTCCCATTGGGATTCCCTCGTTCTGTCTTAAGATTTGTCCGGCGGCTTTAAAAAAAACATTTCTCAGCAGGAAATCAGCAAGTTTTTCAAGCTGGTTCAATCTGACAGACTTCCAGCCTGGCTCCCCTTCCGATTTACATAAGGTGGCACCCTTCCCCCGTGGTTTTCAACCTAACCCAGTGATGCCATTTGCTTTTAAATTCTTGAAAAATCCATTTTACCGCATTTCTTACCTCTTGGTGAGGAATTTTTGAAAACATTTCTTTAATGTCATATGTTCTTGTCTCAGCCTCAAGGCAGTACCGGGATGCTTTCTCATTTACTCCCTGTAGGAATTTCTTTTGATCCTGGCCAGCCATCAGGTTAAAGTGCATGTGTTTGCTTTTTCGGATCATCAGGTTCAGGGCTTTGACAAGAGTTTTCTCTGCAAATCTCATCGGGCTAGCGAATGACGGACATATGGGTCGTTTTTTATCCAGATCCTTCTCCTTACTCATAGTAAAGGCATTTTGCAGTCTTCCGTTTTTGTCCCACCTCCCAATTTGTTCCAATTTTAATCTCTTAAATTCCCCTGTAGCACCTCTTCATCAGATTTCTGCAAAATCTCGAAGTCCGGGTTCTTGTTGAAGGTACGTGTTAGTCCATCATGATACAAGGTGGGGCATTCGATCAGAGTTGCCCCTGGATTACGGTCCAGAGGGGACAAGACCAGCCCCACAAATGTTTGTTTAACACCATACACGTATTCAGTTGTAATTCTTCCATCAATTTTCGTTGCTCCTATCCTTGTGATCTTTGCAGGTTTTGCCCTGAATTGTTCAGTGATACCGATTCTCTTGAGGTTTCACAGTCCGGTCGTGCAAGCTTCGTTGATCAAGTCTAAGCTCGCAATCCGAGTCCTTCCCTAACGATGGTTGTTGGTTTGACTTACTATTGATGATTGCTCTGGTGTCGATACTTCGACTCCTTCCCAGTGGCATTGCCTCGACTTCGAGTCGGTCAATGTCGAGGATCTTAAATTTTGGGAGACGCATCAACGACTCGAGGATATCCCTTACATGACGAGCTCGGATCAGTATTGCTGAGCGAAGAAGAGAAGAAGGAGAGTCCGAGTCAGAAGAGAAGGAAGGGTGGAGCGAGCACTTGGAAGGCTTGAATATATCAGAAAGCCCCTCTGATTCCCAACCGCTTTCCGGTCGGCTTGAGGATCAACAGTGTGGCTTTGGCATCACAAGACTGTTGAAGGTCGGTCATCTGCCATGTGTCAAGCCGTTGCCGGGGGGATTCAACAAGGAATCTCGATCTGCCTGCAGAAGACGCTGGCCGCAGTGAATCCGCGATGGTGTAAAATCCCCTCACCGCAGCCGCAGACCTTGCTGCCTTCCCCCCACCTCCGCCCCCCCCTCTGCGGTTTGTCCCTGTACATCTTCCCGCCGCAGCGCATTGTCATCGCCCTCTCTTCTGCTGCCCTCTTGATTTTCTTTCTTTCTCCCAGCTCCCACACATCGAATTCCCGTGCGACTACCTCCTCTTCACCAGTGTGTACCCCCGTATGAATACGCTCGAACGGTCGTACGAACGGGCCCCTTGACGAGTCGACGATCATACGACCTGTACGAACGGTCGTATGAGCCGAAAAGGAGGCCTTCCCAGGGGTTGTTGAGCGTTTTGAGAGGGGGGGTAACACATGTCGGGGGCTACTCCCAGAGGGTTGGAAAAAAAGAAGATTGATTGATTGATTGATTGTGTTATATGAAGGGGGGGAGGAAATCCAGTCCAATTTTTATTGTTTTTGACTGATCGATTGATTGATTGGTCTAGGGAGGGTCCCTGCCCTGGGTTCCCCCCAAGTGCACACACACACACACACACACACACACACACACACACACACACACACACACAAACACACACACACACACACACACACACACACACACGCAATCAGTTTTATGTCTGTCTTTTTCCCTCTTGTTGTCTGTCTACCCTCTGAAATTTTCTAAGTATTTTTACTTGCCCAATTGAGCACCCTTTAGTAGTGCCAAACAATCGGTGGTTCCTCGTTTGGAGTGCCTACTGCACTCTTAGAGGGGCCACTCAGTTCGGGATGTATGTGTTGCCTGTGGCCCTATGGGTGATGATGGATGCTCGTCGAAGTGACTCCCTGACTCAATGGGTGGTGGGAACCAACAATATGCGGTGTTCAGTCGTGATGTGAGTAGGTGATGTGCCGTTTTGCTCCGTGCTGGATGTGTGGACTGCCTTGTCTGTGCTCTGCCGCTGCCTTGCTGCCTCTCCCGCTTGCTTGGCATGTGGTTCTCTGCAAATTGTTGTGTTAGCTGTGTGGTGTGGCTGTGTTGCTGCTGTTGCCTTGTGCTTCGCTGCTCTGCTGCTTGGCTCCTCATCCACTGGTCCTACCTTTCATGCTTTTTGCTTGTGCGCCTTGTAGTTCGGTTGCCTGGTCGGTGTTGCCTTGTGCTCCACTGCATGGTTGATGTGTTTGCTTGATCACTAGCCTTGTTGTTCCCTGCTGTGGGGTTGCCCTGTTGGTGTCGCCTTGTGCTTCACTGCGTGCTTGCCGCACTGCTTGTCCTGCGTGCCATTGTGAGGAAACCCGGGGAGGGGTCGCCTACTGTTCGCTGAAGCCAAGGGCTACAACGCCTGTCACTCGCTGCCCCCGCTTCCGAGGTCTTTAGCGACCAACAGGGTATTTGTGTTCTTGCCAATTGTCATACTTCTACTGGGGTACCAACTGAGCTATGTTCAATTCCACACTGATAATGAATGGAAAATAAAACGAAGTAAAATTAATAACTTGCAAGTCGGAGCAACGGATTTAAACCCTAGCCCATTTGTGGGGAAATCGGGTTATAGACTGTCCTTATAATCATCAACAGTAGTAGCCCACAGTTAGAAATAGCAGCGTAATTAAAATAGCTGGAAGGGACAATTTAACACACACACTCGCAGAGAGATTCAAATAAACTTTTACTGAAACCCTGACTGTCCGCCTACTGCAGTTTCAAAATAATTATGCAACGCCTTCAAAAAGAGCGTCCACTTAGAGATTAACACAGACATAACCAAATCCCTGTCGTTCTCGAGTCTATGCAGTTGAGCTCTCCGCATTGAAGTTTCCCTTGAGCAGCTTCAGATTGGTCTTCGAATGGTGCACTTCTTGAGAACCCACAGCAGTTAGTTTCATATCATGCCGAAGAGGTGCGTGGAACCGTCCTTGCTCCTCGGACTTCCAGTTGATAACTCAATGAATGTGGACAAATGTGCCCCCTCGGCGGACCTTACTTCCCTCGTTTCTTCGTAGACTGTTTCTTTTTTATTTGTTCAATCTGTCTCTTAACCTTTCCTTCTTTCACAGATTCACGACTTTCCCCTTTCCTTATTTTCACCCCCCCCCCTCTTTTGCATATATCATTTTGTTATCATTCTATTTCTCCCCACGAGCTTACACTTACTACCCCTCTTTCGCCTTTCGTGTGCGCGGAAGTAAGGTTAGCCTCTCGTACCCCAACTTTCGCCCCACCACGTTTGTTTGTTGTTAGTAAGCAAAAATGTATAAATGAAGAGGCGGCATTACCTGCAACAGGAGCGTAGTGAGTTATCCTTGTCGTGAAAGAGAGTCTGCCGCTTGCATGGAGACCGGTCAATTTAACCTTCTGAGGACAGGAGGAAACAAATATGAAGTTATCAACATAAACGGGCTTCATACTGCCACAACGACCGGTGAGACTCAGGTAGTCTTGAATACCCTTACGAAGAGCCCCTTTCTTTGACCCGACCTTTCTCATACATGCATGCAAGTACCTTTCCTTGGATTAGCACCCGTGAGTCGAAGAATGTCGCAGACACCAAACAGTAGAATTAACTGCCATTTCATCAAAATGGACATCTTTTATTTTTTGAACGAAATTGAAACCGAGTTTTTTGGCCTAAAACTCGTCAAAATTTGTTGTTTCTGAGGGTCCGGCGTTTGTAAAACGCTGGACCCCTTGACTGTACATGGACCTAGCTTGAGACCAGGTACCTCCAGGCTGTCCTGCCTAGAGTTGCCTGGTCTTAAGCTAGGTCCATGTACACCAGGAGGTCCAGCGTTTGTAAAACGCTAGACCCTCAGGAACAACAAATTTTGACGAGTTTTCGGCCAAAAAATCCGGTTTCAATTTCGTTCAAAAAATAAAAAATGTCCATTTTGACGAAATGGTCGTTAGTTGCACCTGTGGCCTGAAAATGACTGTGAGCCATACCATGGAATTGAGACATAGCGCCAAGGTGAATCATTCCCGTGCCTGAATGAGCAATCATACCAATGACCGTACCCAAATTAGGAGTTCCAAATCGCAATTGATAGTAGCACCCAGCACCATCGAACGAGAGCAACCAAAGCAGTCCCTGCCCAATGCCGTACCAAACAGGTTAAGAATTTCAATCCCAGTATCGATACCAAAATAGTAGTGTCGTGTCGCTGCAAGCTGTTCCAAGACAGTGCCAATGACCGTACTACACCAACTGGTACCGGTCCCAGACCGGACAAACTATCTGTCGTCGCCAA
>BFEA01000208.1:1106220-1111220 GCA_003427395.1 Chara braunii | reverse complement strand
GGATTGCCTGTGCTCGAGCGAGGTGAGGTGCGTTGATGGTTGGTTAGATGGTCGAGGGTCATAACTCGAGAGCATAAATTTTTACGCCTTGTTCTGGCCTTCTTTTTATATTTGGAGTTCAGTTACTACATGGCGAGATGCCAATTTTCCTTCTTAATCGAGTGAGTGTATATCCTTTTCTCTTTTCTTTCTTTCTTTTTCTATTCCTTTCTACAGATGTATGAATAAATGATGGTTGTTTATGCATGACTTCCGACGTTTGCATGTGTATGAATGTGTTCTTAAGCCTCACCATTTGTTTCGCCCTCTCGTTTTTAGGATCTCGCTAGGTGAGGATCTTCAAAACGAGAAAGCCAATGAAGGTTGTCTCATAAAATAAATGTCTTCTCGATGCTAGTGTGTATGATATCTCTGTTTCCTTCGGATCTTAACAACATTGATTTGCTGATGGTGGATGAATGGACGGATGCGATTTTTTTTTTGTTTGCTCCATAGTTAGGAATTTTCCAAGAGTTAATGTATTTCCATTATAAGGGACGCTGGGCCCGGTTCCCAGCACGTGATGCTCCCCACGAATAGATTGGAGCAATTAAAAAAAAAAAAAAAAAAAAAAAAAATCCTCCGCGTTCGCCTCTCGATACAATCTTCCACTTGCAAGAAACATGTAACGAGGAGACTGACTGTGCTCCTGCTGATCGTGAACGCGGATCACTTCCGTTGGCTAACATTTTTCTTTTGCCTCCGCTTCTTTTTCGTCTTCGTTTTAAATGAGCGTCCCCTTTGCATGATTAGAAATATGACCGGTCTGTGGATGTGATCAAAGGGTTTTGGAATAGGCACCCCTTAAAAAGCTGCTCAACTCGTGAAGATCTTTGCTCTTCCTGTCGCTTTGAGAGGGAATGGTCATCCCATGCCAGGATCCGAGTATTTTTGTTGTCGTCACTTGAAACTTGTCTTCGTTTTCGTTTTTGCACTTCTTGAAGAACCCATGATTATCTGTCGGGAAACTTCTTGTTGAACTCATCCATTAGTTTCCCGGGTAACCCCCCTTCGCGCAGGAGCATTAGGCATGAAAGAGTTGGACCCCACAGAAATGCGGAAAGGAAGAATGTTTCCGCAAAACTGTTTCTGGGACCCCACAGGGGGCGGAAGACCTTCTGGCAAAAGCGAAATGTCTTCCAAATACTGGTTTCCGGAACCCCACAACCCGCAATTTATGGCGTGGAAGAACATGTATGGCCGTTTTCACATCGTCCGCGGCGTGGAAAAGTAGCTCCGGAGGACATCTCGCCGCGATTTTGTGCCGAAAGTTGAGAGTGAGGGAGGGAGTGCGCGGGGTACTTTCCAAGGTCACGCCCACCGTTTGAACCAGCAAGTTTCCTGCCCCTTGGCCTACCCCGGTCCTGGAGCCCTGCGTCACCCACATGAGGTCGCACGGTCATCCCTTTGGTCCAACCCACGCCTTCCGGACATTCGGCCACTTTCCTTTTGGGGGTGCTGAACAGGGACCTTTCCTATTACGGAATATAACTTACGCACTTTGCCGCAAAACGCAGTCCGCTATGGGGTCCCTGCAAAACAGTTTCCAACCTTTCCAAAAGTGTTCGACCGCTTTTTATGGCCAGACGTCTTTTCCATCGTTTTTCCTGTGGGGTCCAACTCAAAGTCACATGGTATTGCTTGATTTCCCGTGTGAAGGCAATCCCCGAAAATGAATGGTGTTTAATCGTCTTGTTTTGTGAGTGGTGGAGCGTGTGTATCGGCCATGTGGACTGAGCCGCTGGAGCCATAGGGGCGCTGACTTCGCACACGACCTTTCCCGTACAACGAGGATAGGACACATGCCTGTGAGTAGACTGTGAGGACCCCGGCCTCAATGTTCTCAAATATCAATACAAGCCATGGGCACTGGGCCCTTTCAAAAAAAAAAAAAAAAAAAGAGGAGCACATGCCTGTGAGTAGGACGTACAAGAAGAAGTAGCCAATTTATTTATTTTTTTTAAGAAAGAACCCGGGTTAATGCTAGGTGGGCTGATTGCCGCCCCTTATCACTTCCCTTCCGAAACACGGTGTTCTGGATTTGTGAACTCAGGTTTTGTGATTGTTGGTACTCATTTCTCTCTCTACTCTGTTTTGCTTCGTTGCAACGAGTTGATTGTCATCCCGTGGCCGACAGTTGCTCCCCACTGGCCTCGCACGCTATGCACCGATTGTCGCCACACGGAGCTCTTCCAAACCCAGGGGTTCAATTATGGGACACACGGCGAAGAAGAGTTCAAGGAGAAAGCAGTGAGACTAAGGCCCTCTGACTCGGATTTCAAGCCTGGTGAAGAGCGCTGCTGGTCCCTCGTTCGAAACCGAGATCCCATGTGTGTTCCTCCTCCCTTTCAGCCAGGAAAAGGCGTCGCGCTGTGCACGACGAAGTTCAAAGATACTTTTTTGGATTAAGTAGTCATTGGGGAGGACTCTTTCCTGCCTTTCCCACTCTGCTTGTCGCTCCATATGTGGGACCGCACGGGAGATTCCAGTTCTGTCTGCGTCTCCACACTCAATCTTCCAAAAATCCTTGGCACACCCCATTTTGCCGACTTTCAAGGCCCTTTTCCGCGCGTTAGTTACTTCGACAGGAAAGTTGTGCAGGGTGACTGTCACAGCGCAGCCTCTTTGTTTTGTTTTTTCCTAGTTTATGTGCTTCTATGGAGCTCTATCTTGGGGCTTTCCTTGGTGCATTTCCGCCTTGTTGGCAGGACTCCCTCTGCAGCTCTGATGGGGCTGTTTTTTTTGGGTGGGGGTGCATGCTCCCCATCTAGCAAAATCAACACCATGTCCAAATGGAAAAGAACATTAAAAAAAAACAAAAAAAGGAGGCCTGAAATGGAAAATGAACTTTTGCAATTCCAGGATTCGGGCTGCAGTTTCGAACTCATTTCTAAAATTTCAGTTTTCTGCCTTGCCTTTTCCAAAACACGCCGACTTTTTTGAAAGGCCGAAAACTGAAATAGCACTGTTCTAAAGTTATCCCCCAAAAAAACTTGATCCCACGTCAGCAGGCAGTAAGCAGGTATCCTGTTCGAATCTGTTTGAGCAAGCCATATGTCATGGCTGCACCACATACCAAATGTGCAAAATGAGAGTGAACCTTTCCAAAACCCTGGTAAGATACATCATCATAGTTTTTGTATTTTCTGCATTTGAGGAGTGGTGCGGCGAGGCCCATACTTGAAGTAGAACTGCCTGTTGAAGTAGAACTGCCTGTTGTCGAGAGTGCATTTGGATGCACCCGCACTCTAGATTCTGCGCCTCGCCACATCATTCCCAAATCCCAAACAAAAATGCCGGGAGTGCTCTTGGGTGTGCGAAGACGAGAAAAACAGTTCGGGAACCAGCAGACTTTGGATACAGCAAGGAATTGGTGAGAGGGGGAACAGTGAGGATATCATCGTTGGAAGATGTAGAAGAGGTAGTAGCAAGGGTAAAGGTACAAAGAGCGCCTGCAGGCGGTATGCTGTTGCACAAGGTAAGCCTTCCAATAGGTTTCAACCCTCTTCATGAAGCACCGGCAGATGTTAGAGGAATCAGACGGTGGAGTGAGAAGGACTCAAGGGTGATATCTTTGGACCAATACTCTTAGAAAAGGGAAAAAGTATTGAGATCGAAGGTGAAGAAAAGGCCAGCACTTGTAATTGAGAGCCGCAGAAGGAATCAGGACCTGTTGAGCATTCCTAAAGAGGAACTGCATTCGTTGTACAGGCCATGTAAAGCAATGCCGTCTCAAAAATTGGCCAGCATGCTGTGGCTCCAACTGTTTCTGGCAACAGCAACAGCAACAGCAACAGCAACAGCAACAGGAACAGCAGTAGGTTTAGTTAATAAAGGGATGAACATTTCGACTAGCTGTACACGGTGTGATGGTTTTGGGAAACTAACAGACATTTGTGGTTGACATGCCCTGCATCCAGACGAATATGGGACTGGAGGATAAACGACTGGAACCGTATTAACGACTGGAACCATATTACCAAAGGAGTATTCCAGTGGTCTGATGAATGGATTGTGTCAGGCATACATAGGGCGTCAGACAAACAGGAAAACAATTGGGTGTAAGTTGCCCAGTCGATAAGAGCGATTATAATGAAAGTGATTTGGGACGACATAATTAACCAGTTGTTTAAAAGGCAGTTTACGCCCGATTCGGCAATCAAGAACAGGATAGCTATGGATATTAGAACAAAGATTCAGAGTGATTGGTGCCGAAAATTGCAGAATGGACAGATGGCAACATCCATGAAATGGTTTTGGGATGCATGGGCGAGAGAGTCCAGTTTAGCTAAACTGAACTCATCAGGGAGGGTCAGTCTAGCGCCATGGCTGCTCACCTCCACTGGACATGGAGAGCGTTTTAGCTCCCCACCCTGAATTGTCAGGAAACCAAGCTAGTGAGATAAGACCCTAAACCACTCTAGAAATTAAGGTTTTGGCGGGGAGGTTCGCCCCAACCTCTACCCCTTTTCTTTTCTTTTTGGGAGAGCTACAACTTCCAGGCGCAGGGTCCAGGTTACAGTAGCCTACAGCTGGGTAAGGGCCCGAGCATGTTGTTGTTCCGGGTTGTTTTGTGGGGTGATTCCCGGGCCCCTGTGCGTGCGTGCAATATAATGAGGAGACTGTTTTCCCAAAAAAACAAAAACAGTTCGGGAGTGCCCTTCGCTCCACTCTCTCTCCAACCTACGTGCTCTCGAATTCCGGCGTCAACAGGGGTATGTTTTTTGATTGTGGTGCGGCAGAGCCTCTGCTCTCGAAACAGTGAATGGGCCTGGAAAAGTTGGATAGAGGAGCTCTCTGTATTTGAGAGCACTCCCGACACTACATGCCAAAACCTGCCTCGTCCGCTGTAACCTCCTCTCGAATTTCGAGCGGAATTGGAGGGTGATGGGAGGTCTCCTGCTCTTATCTCATTCAATTTTTTTTTTTTTTTTTTTTTTTTTTTTTTTTTTTACCAACAC
>BFEA01000208.1:1085545-1096579 GCA_003427395.1 Chara braunii | reverse complement strand
AAAAAAAAAACACAACAACAACAACAAAAACGAAGAAAGAAAGAAACGGCCATGTCGGGATGATGTGCCTGACTGAACTGCTAGAAAAAGCCAGCCGGATTTCAAACTGCTAAAACGGAGTTTCAAATGCAATTGAAACTCGGGCCCTGACTAAACTGCTAAAACGCGGTTTCAAATGCAATTACAAACTACAGCCTGACTGCGCCGTAGTTTTCTCTTAAATTTATTCCGGAGAACAGAGGGAGACCAAAACTTATTCTGGAATATTCTCTCTCGCCTTGCAGGCCAAAGAATCCAAAATCCCACAACTTTGAACTTGTTAGCGATGGTAAGAACCTGGGTCTGACGCCGGCCCCCCAGCATAATGAAATCCTTAGTCCAAATCGTCTGTGGTCCATAGGCAAAATGCCACATACTGCTGATCCAATCCCAGAAGCCTCTCGCCACAATACATTCCCAATTTCCCACGACGGATGGCTCGAGTCTTCCAGTGATTCTTGAGGGCAGATATCGCAGTGTTGTGAGATCTCCATCCCTTCACTCACGCACCAGTCTGCTGTAGGAACACTTGAGTGTAGGTGCAGCCACTGCAGGCCTGCTACCTTGACCTGCAAAATACTGAGTGGCATTGTAATGAAGATGCTCGCCCACTTGGTGTTGACTGTAGGCCCTGTCGTTGCTGGGATTCTCTTCCTCCAGCTGTTCCAAACTCCCACTTGCAAGGTAGATGCTTTGGATGGGACAACATAACCTGATTTAGGTGTGTAGTCCAATATCAGCAGCTTTGTAGAGGAGGCTGATTCATCCGCCAGTACCCAACCAGTCCTTCGGAGGTCTATCTTCCAGTCTTCTCTCGGAGTTCCCTCCTGGATCAGGGTATACGTTCTATTGCTTTTGTGTTTGTTCTCTGGGGTTATAACCTCCTCCCAGTTCTCTTTGGCTTGGCGTGATGTCTCCCCCGACTGTCTGCTTAGTCTCAGTCCGGACCAACCATACAGTTTTAAAAAAAGGAGGGGAGGGGACAGGGAGGTTTTCGCTGAGTCGCATGGGGATTACTGTCCATCTTAGTCCTATTCCTGAAAAATGAGCCTATCCCATCCCCGATGCTATGCCTTTGAAAACACATCAGCTCGTCCTCAGTCTCGCCCATACCAGTCCAGACCAACCAAACAGTTTGAAGGGGGGGGGAAGGGATCAGGGAAATCTTCGCTGGTTCGCATGGGGATTGTTGTGTCAATCTTAGTCCATTCATGAAAAACAAGCCTGTAGTCCCTTACTAGAACCCTCCTCTCTTGTTCTTCCCCGGGGTCATTTTGGCCACCTTTCCATTCGACTTCCCCAATTCCCCCCCCCTTTTCCCCTCCAAGCCAGCTCAGGCTAAAATCCTTAAATTTTTGTTGGATATCTTTCAGTGAGTGTAGTGGCTGGATCTGCGCCCTAACTTTCTCCCATTTTGCTGAGATTTCGGTTTGGATCTGTTGTTGTATGCTTTCTGTAAACTCTGGGCCGTCCAGCCGTGCTCTTTCCCTTTTGCTGAGATTTCGGTNGCCGTGCTCTTTCCCTTTTGCTGAGATTTCGGTTTGGATCTGTTGTTGTATGCTTTCTGTAAACTCTGGGCCGTCCAGCCGTGCTCTTTCCCTTTCGTATGTGCAGCGCCGTCGCCAGAGGGCCCAGAGCACCGCCTTGCGGCTCAGTTTGAACATGTTGCAGGTGAAGTCGTCAAGTTGATCGTAAGGGAAGGCTTCACATAGCAAGGCTTTCCAATCCCACGGCCACCGGATCTGGGATTCTAGTTGCTCCCAGATTCTATCCCACCATCTCCACAGCCATACTGCACCAGGGCACTGTAGGAAAATGTGTTCAATTGTTTCTGGCAATTTCCTGGAGGGAAACGCATCGGTGCAGAGCCTACACCAGGGGAGGGCTTGGCCTCTTTGTTCTAAGTTTGTTCTTGCGATCAACCAGTCATTTGTTGGCAGGCACCGGTGCTCAATCTGCCATTGCAGCGAGGCGAATTTTGCTGGTTTCTCCTTTATCGTTTTAAACCATTTTATATTTCTTAGCTTGTTCTTATCAACATTTAGGTGGTTCATCCAGCGTGCCTCTACCCGATCGTGCAGGTTAATATGCGGCCTGAGAAGTCTGTAGGTCGATTTAACAGTCAGGCCGTATAACGATCTGGTGAGTTTCCTGCCCTTCCTTGCCGGGGTGGTCCATGTCCATTCTTCAGGGTCCAGGGCGAGTTGGTGGATCCGGGGGCAGTAGGCAATCCATTGCTCCTTTTCATGGAGCACTCTGATTCTGAATAAGTCCTCTTTCTGGCACGACATTGTTTCTTCTGGAGAAGTTCTTTGGAGTATGTTGTTACTGCCTATTTGAAAGAGATTGACTATTATGGGTCCGTCCGGATCGAAGTGTGCGACGTTGCCCACCTGCTCTGAGCGGTCCCTCAATGCCACCCAGTCTGATTCTTGAAGGACCGGGCCTTTCCTTAGAATTCTCCACCAGGCTAGGGGGATCTTTTCAATTATGGCCTCCAGGGTACCTTCCGGTCGATGGCAGTAGCGTAGTCTCTTCCTTAGTTGGCCCGGGTCAATCCAGTTCCTTCGTTCCTTATCCCATATATCATATACTCTTGTTACACCCCGCCTGACCCAACCTTGTCATGGTGAATCCATGCAGTGGAGGGTTTGGCCCTTTGAGTCTGTTATCCATCTATTCCCAAAAAGCGGTTGTCGTGCCACCTCTTCCTATCTTTCTGGTGGGTTTTTGTCTGGCAGGGGTAAACATCTCCAGGTTTGCAAAGGTCCGGCCAAAAGGGGTCATTTCGCAGGTCGGCCCTTGCTGCTTGTCTAGGTGAGTCCGGGGAGGGGCGGTCATACCGCGCGCCCCGTCTTGGGATGGGTCATTCTTTGTTTTCTAGCCACATCAGTGGATCACTCTCCTCTGTTGTTTGTGGTGCGAGGCGGACGATCTGTTCCAAGGCCAGCTCCCTCCACGGGGTGTTTTGGATGAAAAGGAGGCGTTTGAGCCATTGCAACGCAAGAGCGGCTCAACCTTAGTTTGCAACAGGGGATCTATTATGCCCAGCCCACCTTTCGTTCTTGGTTGGGTTACAGCTTGCCAAGCCACCCTGCTGATCACATTACTCTCCTCGTGATTACCTCTCCATAGGAAGGCTGCTATCTGGCGTTGCAGGGGACGTAGGGCATTCTTATCCAGGGCCCAGATGGCTGATTTGTACCACGAGGAGGCCAGAATTACGTCATTTATTATTAGGGAGCGTCCTATCAGTGAAGTGTGTTTGTTCTTCCATAGTAACATCTTTTCCTGGGGTGGGCCAGAGATCCATTGGTTGTTTGTAGTCGTCCTACCTTCTGCTGACAGTAACACCCCAAGCACCCTAAGCGGGGCTTCCTTGGGTAGCCACTTGAGTTTGGGTTCTTCAGGAGGCCGCACTCCTTGGTGGTGTATCCACCAGCCCTGAGTTTTATTTCCCCAGTTAACCTTCATATCTGCCAACCTACAGAAGCGGTCCATCATGTGTTGGACTTCCGCCATCGATGCATGGGAGACCTCGATCATTAGTGTTAGGTTGTCCGCAAATAGAGAGCAGATTGGAATTGCATCCTGCGGTATTGAAGACACTTGTAGTCTTTGTATATCCTTATGCTTCCTTAGGTTGGCTGCCAGAGCTTCCATGACAATGACGAACAAAAACAGGGCTAAGGGGTCCCCTTGCCTGACTGACCTTGGGAGCTTTATAGGTGGGGATAGGTTGCCATTCACCATGACTCTAGTCATTGCATTTGTATGGAGGATCTTCACCCATCGTCTGAAGATGTTCCTACCATGAATGAAGCCAGTTTGGTCAGGGTGTATGATACCAGGCAGGACCGGCAACGACCGGTTAGCTAGGGCTTTGGCCATTAGTTTATATACCACAGTAAGTAAGGTGATAGGCCTCTAATTCCTAATATTTGTTCTTTCCCCTTTCTTATACAGGAGCGTCAGTACACCCTGGCTCACCATCTCCCCTGTCTGGCCAGTTGCCCATACAGCCCGATAGTATTCCATGAGGTCTTGCGACATGTCTATCCACATTACCTCCCATAATTCTTTGGGCAGCCCGTCTATTCCAGGGGTCTTTTCTTCTTCCATCTGGAGTATGTTGTCCATATTTCTTTTTTGGACAGGGGTTTATCCAGGGCGTTCATTTGCTGCTCATTCAGAGTTTTGTCGATTGGCTGCAGGAAATCCTCAATTTCCTTCGTGCGTTGTGGTAGAGGTACGTGACCACATTCAGAAGTAAAGAGGTCCTGATAAAAATTCCTTGCTATTTTAGTACATGTTGCGGTTGACGTGTGTAGGGGGCCCTGGTTGCATTTGGTGTCTTCCAGAGTCTCTATCACTGATTTTTCGGCCTTCACCCTGACCATCACGAAGTATCGTGCGTCCATTGCTCCTTCCGTGTTGTGACGAAAGAGTTTTCCCCGTATTCTGACTCCTTGCCATCGGTTTTCCATGTGCCGTAGGAGGCGGGCTTCGAGGTTATTTATAGTGTCGGCTATCTCTTCTTGTTGTGTTTCGTTTCCTGCATATACCTCTTGGTGCTTTAACTGCTGCAACTTATGTTGTAGGTCCACCTCTTCCGCGTGACGTTGTCGCACGAGAAGTTTAGAGTATTCATTGCACTTGCGGCCTAAAAATGCTAGGTCGTTGTTGAACCACATTATTTTGTCGTCTATCTGGTCTCTCTGTTGCTGCCAAAAGGACCAGACATCCTTGAGGTATGTTTTGAAGCAATCAATGGTTAGGAGGGAAGTGTTTAGCTTATAGAACCCCCTACCCTGGTCTATTTTTTTCCGAAATGAGAGGATGGCGACACATATTGCATGGTCCAGGCCGGGGTACGGGCTTCACGGGAAGATTTCAGCGATTTGTAGGGCACCTTGTATTTCCTCTGAGATTAGGATTAGATCGATTCGAGATCTCGTCGCTTTTTCGATGCTATTTTTTCGAAAACAAGTGAACCGTCGATCATTTGGGAAGTGTCTTCTGAATGTATCGAAAAGATTAAGAGATTGTTTAAGTTCCATGATGCAACTCTCGTCATTCTGTATGTACACGGGGCACGGAGTAGGGATTTTCCATCTATCCAACATACGGTCCGGGGCAGCGTTGAAATCGCCCACTATGATCGCGGGATGCCCACCGGGAGTTTGTCTTTCAAGGACTCCAAAAAGCGTTGGCGCTCCGTCAGATCGTTGGGGGCGTATATGTTTAATATGCAGATAACTTCTATTTCCAACATAGCCAGCACGTAAACCCATCGGCCTTCCTCTTGATCAGCTGCCCAGTTTAGCTTTTGGACTCGTGTGTTAGGAGGAAGCCATATGGCTACCCCCCCACTTCCGGGCTGGGGGGCATGTGCCCTGAAGGCAGGGTGGGGCCACAACACCTTATGTTGGTGGTTGTGGTCTGGGTTGTCCATGAGGTGGGTTTCCTGTAGGCATATCACATCCGACCATTTCCTCCCCTCCACTCCTTTAAGTTGGTCCATAATTGCCTGTCTCTTAGGTTGTTTTGCTGACGCCAACCCATTGACATTGATTGAGCGCAGGTCCAGATCGGCTTGTCGCAGGCCGAGTCGCCAACCCGTAAAGCGCTTCCACTGTGTTCATGTTGGTGTTGCAGTTTTATATTCATTGGGGCTTTTACATGGGGACCCACCTCTCGGAGTCCAACAGGCCACCGCATTGAAGAACATTTCTGAGCAGCTTCACCGGGAAGGAGTTGATGTCTGTTGTTGACCAAAGGTCACTTGGTTTAATTTTTAGCAACTGCAGGTTCATGAGGGTGACCTGGTCAAACCAGCGCAGGCCTTCCGGTGATGCATGGTCGTATCGCACAAAAAGGTCCTTGGTGGCCAGTCTATGTTGACCGTATGACACCACGAGGGCGGAGGTGGCGCCCTCCGGGAGCTGTTCGTGTATTAATTGCAAGATTTCTGATTTATTCAGTGACAAACATTCTGCCCATAAACTTGGCATAAAGTAAGGGAAAAGGAAAATGAGGAGCGCCCTCTTATAGAGACGTTCCCATGGGTCGCTCTTGCTAGGACTGCAAGGCCCAACTCCCATACCCCACCTTTTTTCCTTACTGGTAAAAAAACGATACCTTTGTTTGAGGGTGGTGCATCAGGGGGCGCTTTTTCCAGGAGGTGGCCCACTTTTTGTCTTTTACTCGTTAGTTCATCCCCCGGGGGTTCGGGGGGAGGGGGGGGAACTTTCGGTTGTTCTCGGGGGAGAGCCGCCGTCCAGGCCGGCAGTGCAAGACACAAGCCCTCTGCTCGTTCTGTTTCTTCCCGCCCCTGGTTTACTGCACAGTCTTTCTTGTCACGCGTCTGTAGGAGCTCACCTTCTTCCTGTGTTGGATCCTCCCATCAGAGACCCCTTCCTTCCTCCCTCTTTATCCTTATCCTGTGTCCCCAGCCCAACCCTTTCTGATCCAAGCCTTTGTTCATCGGTTGATGCCAGGTCATCGACTGGCGGGGGGGTTATCTGTCCCTCTGTTTCCACCGACGGGGGGGATGACTGCCCCTCTGTTTCTGTTGACTCCTTTTGGGGGTTATTTTCCTTTCCTTGTAAGCCCCGGTTCTCTCCCCGGTCTGCACCGTCTGTCCCATCTCGGTTTTGTCCCTCTATCTGTGTCGCACCCAGCCCCGCTCGTTCTCCCTTTCTTCTTGCCGGTTCCTTTTGGTGGTCGTTTTCTTTTTCTTGTGGACCCTGGTTCTTTCCCTAGTCTGCACTGTCTCTCCTTTCTCTCTCCTGCCCCTCTGTCTGTGTAGCGCTTTGCCCGTGTGATGACGACGGGTCGTCCTTTGGCTGGGGGGGTTTCTGTCCTTTCTTTTCTGGTGATTCCTTTTGGGGCCTGACTTTTCCTCCTTGTGTGCTCAGCCATGTTCCTTTGTCCCGGTCTGCGGTGCCACGGTCCTTTTCCACACTTATTCACTGGTCTGTCGTTGGGCATTTAAAACGGTTAAGTACAATAGAAAGCAGTTTTTGGCATGTGTTTTGCCAGTCCATTCCATGTGGAAGATCCTGTAACAGTGCTTTGTGAAGACTGGCGCTGCTTTCCAACATGGGGATTAACGCCCTGTACACCCCATCCCAGAAGTCATCGTTGCCGCTGTTGTATTTTGCGTGGAGACTATCCATCAGCCAATCCGCTATTTCCTGAAGTCCCAGTCTCGACGGTGAACAGTCCTGTTGTTGAGCATCCGTCATCTCCACATCGGGGGGGAGGGGGCCCCTGGAATTATCTTTTTTTCCATTGGCACCGGGCCGAAGGCTTCTTCAAACAAGTCCTCCTTCTCAAGATTCTCCTTTGTGGTGGCACTGTGATGTCCCTATCCCCCTTCCGGGGCCCTCGGAGTGGTTTTTGCAGGTTCTGGTGAATCGGGTTTATCTGCGTGACCTTCAACCTCCATTCTTTCTGCTGTCCCTCACTACCGGATGACACCGTCAGCGGTCCTGCTGGCAAGTATTTTGCGGTTACAGGTCCCAAGTCCACTTTTTTCTGCTTATCCATCACTTGTTTGGATGGCACGTTCGGCTGGCTGTTCATGGCTTGGAGGGGGGGGAGCCATCCTTGAGTAGGCACTCTTGTCTCTGGCTCCTTGTCCAGGGGGGGGGCATCTTCAAGTTAGACTCTTTTAGGAGCGGAGGGACCCAGTCATTCGGGGGTTTAGTGGTCCAACAAATGTCTCATCAGCCTTCCCAAACCCAGCCTTTCGTTTGGCCTTTAGGGTCGAGGTCTTCGAGGTATACCCACCCTGCATGGCCCGGGTCCACAACATGCCACCTATTCGGTCTGTGTTGATCCCGTTGGAGGCATCCTACTGACGGAATCCTTTTGTTGGGGTGTTGGGGTGTCGGGGGCAGGCTGATTTCGTGCACAGGTGCCCGTACGCCCTACACTTAAAGCACCAAGGCCTGAACTTGTGCGCTGTGTGGATTTGGTAAGTTTTCCCTCCCATCCTGAATGGGACGATGTCATCAATAGAAAAAGGTTGGTCTTTAGGAATGTCCAAGGCCAACATCATGTAGTCGTTGCGTTTCACCACATAGGAGGGGAGGGGGTCAATGAAGTCAACGATGTTGTATTGTTGACCGAAGTCGTACACGAAGGCCGCCTGTACCTCTACCGGTATGTGTCTCAGCTCCACCCAGTAAAAATCCTTCATTAACTGATCTCTTTTCTCCTCCGGGGTCAATTTATTGGGTTGCCATGGGTATATACGCACATCTGAATGCTCTCATCTGATCTTCTTCCATCCATCCATCTTTTGTTTGTCTCGGGTGAAGAGACTGAGGACTGTAAATACCGTAGAGGAGAGGGGCTGGATCAGGAAAAATTCCTGTACCGCCTCTGCGCTGCCTTGCATTTCTTCCAATCGTTTACATATCCACCGTATCTTGTCATTAACCGATTTCTGAGCGACCTCTCCATGGAACAACCAGTTGCTTAAATGCTTAACGTAAGCATTGTCTCTCGCCTCCAGTTTGTCCGCTGGGGATGTCTTCATCAACGTTTTCCTCCCTCCTTGGTCAACCACGTGGTTTTCTGAGGGGAGGAGAAACAGAGTGAGGAAATATGCTCTGGCAGATAAGAGGTTGCGGAGGGGAACACTCAACATTTCATCCCTCCCTTGCTGGTCGTCGAGGGAGGCCCGTTTGATCGTAAGGGTTTTCTCCTGAATTGTGCTCCTGACTCTTTGTGCCCATGATCCCTTCTTCTCCCCTGCATCTGTCGTCTGATCTGTCTCCATATTTATATCGTTATCTGGGGAGGTTCCTTCCATCATTATTTTCTGCTCTGGTAGGTCCGGAACCCCCATCATTATTTTCTGCTCTGGTAGGTTCGTTCCATTGTTGGGGGGTCCGTTGTGAGGGGGGGCTGCCTGGTCAGAGCGGGCCACTGTTGTTCCCTTATTGCAGTCATTCGACAGGGATGGTCACTGCTGTTCATCTGAGAGCGTCTCTGTTCGAGTTCGAGGTCCGCTTGCTCGTTCTATTGTCAGAGGGGCGAGTTTCCTATTCTTTGTGGCCGCTGGTCATAAGGGTTTATTGACAGGTGCTTGTATAAGTTGTGCCTCATTGCCCCTCAATAAAATATGAGGGCCCCTGGACCCCCCACCCTCATGTTACGTACTCCCATGTTTTTGCGCCCTTAATCTCTTTTTCCTTTTCCTTCTTTTCCTGAGCTGGCTTCAAGGGTGTCCGGGGGTGATACCAATGCACGGGGAGCAGGTTGAACGGGGTATAGGTCGGGCCAGGGGAGAGGGGGAGGGGGGGTGATACCTCGGGGGGTGATACCTCGCGGTCCTCTGCTACGTGTCCTGCCGACGGAGCCCCTTGCTATTCAGTGGCTGCCTGCCCCTTACCCACTCTCGTGTAATCCTTTGCCTCCGCCACAGTTCCAGCTGCTTTTCGATCGCACACTCTTCTCTGTCACGAATCCCGCTGTGTTCGCATTTATTTACCTCGCAGCCCCCTGCCACGTGTCCCGCTGACGGGGCCCCTTGCTATTCAGTGGCTGCCTACCCCTTATCTACTCTCACGTAATCGTCTGCCACTGCCACACCTCTGCCTTTCGATCGCACACTCCTCTCTGACACGAATCCCGTTGTGTTCTCACTTATTCTTCCACCGCATATCGCACTCTTCTCTGTCACGAGTCCCGCTGTGTTCTCACTTGTTCTTCCACTGCGTCCCCCGTTTCCATGCACCTTGGTTGTTCCTCCCACGTAATTTCCTTGCCCCGTGTCCCCACTCTCTGTCGGGTTTACACCCCTGCCATGTATCTCGTCGATTCCAAGCGTCAAGGTGACTCCTCTTCCCCGTATCCACTGATTCCCACACTTATCGTTCCACGTTTTCGCGTCTTCTCTCTCCATGCTTCTGTTGTAGATTGATCTCCGTCTCTGTCGGGGTTATCACTCTCCCCTTCTATCTTTTGACTTTGATCCCACTCCCAGGGGATACCAGCGTTTTGTCGTCGCCGCTTCTCCATTCCGTTGCGCTGCCGTTATTGGCCAATCGCCTCGCGCTGTGCCGATGGCGGACGTTCGATATGCCTCTGCTCCTTTGCCGCTTCGTTGTCCACAACCCCTTCAGCTAACGGTCCTCGATCTTTGTCTAACACCTCTTGTTCTGATTGTATCGTCGCCCCGCTGTTGTTTGCTGCCTCTCCACGCACACTTCGGTTTCGCCAAGGACTCACTCCACTGCGACTCCTCTGTCAGCCACCAGTGCCGGCCTGTCTCCCCTCCTTGCCGCGTGCCAAAAACGCTGCGGGTATGGAGTCTTGCGTGGAACCCCTCTCTTCGGCGAGGGGTCGGGTCAGGGTCCACGTCATCCCATGACGTGGCGTGACCCAACGTCCTTGATTTACCGCGCGTGCGCTAAGTGCCTCTCCCACAAGTTTCTCTCTCAGTTCTTCACCCGTCCTCCATCGGCCTCTACTTGCATCGTATATGTGACGGATCTGCCAGACACCCCTCTGAAGCCATTTCCTGGCAAAGTTCCCAGGCCTGTTAGCTGTAGAGAAGGGTGCACCAATATAGTATGTGAGAGTCGGGCTGTCATATAAACAGGTAAGAAGAACTTCTTTTTTATCTGTTGGGGTCGTAATAGTATATGGGAGTGTCTGTGAAATATAATGTCCTGGTACAGGGAGGGCTAGAAATTGTTCTAGGATTAGGCGGCCAGAATTGCTGATACAGCATAATCTTCTATAGTTTTGCATATTAGTATGATTATCTAACATTTCACATAGAATCAGCAGAAGTTCAGCATCATCATCATTACCATTATCATCATTATCATCATATGAGGGACGCTGAGCCCGGTTCTCAGCAAGTTCGTTTCGGTCACTCCGGGTAGATTGTGAGGACCTCGGCCTTCATATTGACAATATCAACCTTGGGCACTGGGCCCGTTAAAAAAAAAAAAAAAAAAAAAAAAAAAA
>BFEA01000208.1:1041509-1074866 GCA_003427395.1 Chara braunii | reverse complement strand
CGGGGGATGATGGCGACGACCGCAGATGGTTAGCATGTTGTGACGCGTTTCGCCACGCGAGGGCCCCTTCGTAGATTGTGTTCCCGTTTCGCCCCGCCGCACGCGCGCAGTGTGTCTCGTCTCCCGCCGACGCTTGGTAGCTGTTAACCGACCTTCGAGAGAGGTCGGCTTTATAGGGTATTTGAAGGTGAATTGTGAAGTCAATGCGATGGATGGTTTGCGCCAGGAATGACGAGCGGCGCCTTTTATTACTCTTTTTTGAGAATGACAGTCCGATTTCGATAGGGTTTTGCGAGTGTGTTCATTGGACGGAGTCTAGCAATGGAACAGTGTGTCCTGTTGGAATATGACGATGCGTTTCCTCAAATCTCTCTTTCTCGTGATTGGTGTGAATGTCGTTTTCTTCGTGGTGATTGGTTTATTGTTTGGAACGGTCGTTGTTTGGCAATGTGATGGCAAGTATGATCATCTGCGAGTGTGTTAATTAGACAGAGTCCAGCAATGGAACGCTGTGTCCAGTTGGAATATGACGATGCGTTTCCTCAAATCACACTTTCTCGTGTTTGGTGTGAATGTCCTTTTCTTCGTGCTGATTGGTTGATTGTTTGGAACGGTCGTCGGTTGCCAATGTGATGACAAGTATGATCAGTGCACCTCAGTACGGATAACTTTGCCGACAAGCCGATGAACTGATCCAATGATCGGTTGATCGGTTGGCCGCCAGACTTGTTCAAGTTAGGGTGTGATGCTCCGCGAAGTCAGCCATTGGTGGTGGACTGGGTTCCGTTGTGTTGATGAAAGCGCACTGAAAAATGCGCAAAAAACGCATTCACGCTTCAGTCTTGCTGACGAGGCAATAAATCAATGAAAGGCGCACACATCGCCCCTAACATACAAACCGCAACACGCAAAATAAAAAAACAAAAAATGAAAGACAATAAAACGAAAAAAAGCGAAAGAGGAAAAAAAGAAATTTGGATTGCAATCACATACACGAAACCACACCCTCGTCACATAGCACCGATAGCCGCACACACGCAGCCGGAACTTCAGTCTACGGTACACATTTGGAAAAAGGAGAACAATAACGAGTCACCTCCGGACAGATCACTCCGCCGACAGACACTGTCTTCTTCGAAATCGAAATCGTGCAGCTGCGCGCACTCACTCACAACAAACTGCATCACCGCGATTCACCAGGCGTTAACAACCTACTACAAAATGGTTAACAAAAGAAAGGAAAAGAATAGCGGATGAACAGCCTCTCCGCCGACGGCTCCGCGACATCAGCGATCAATGACAACCCGCAGTGAACGTGCACAACACCCCAGGGCACGGCACACACTTGCGACAGCGACATAACACAGAACACAGAAGGCCTCCGTTGGGCGATGACCCCAGCATGACCTCCATAAGGACGGCAGAGCCACGTGCCGTCGACGCGGTGCGCGCCTTCACTCGTGTTTCATCCGCTCCGCCAACACCTCGCGTAGCGCCAACGCACGGGGCCGATTGAAGTTCCCAGCAATGGGGTGGGGTGGATGATCCAACCCCAAGTCCACTCGCTGGCGCCGCCGCACGCCATTAGCATCTACCTCCCACAAGAAGTTCTCGTTGAACTCAATGCCAGCGTCAAGGAGGATGTTGTGCAGAATGCACACGACCTGGAACTGTTGTGGTAGAGTGTCCATATTCGTCTTGTGTGTGCGGAGGAACAACCTCCACATCCCTTTTAATCTCCCGAAAGCTCTCTCCACTGCTCCCCTGGCGACCTTTTGCTTGTTGTCGAACCTCTCCTCATCGGGGATTTGATCGGTCCCCCCGTACGGCACAACAATCCACTCCAGCGGCGGATACCCGTTGTCGCCCAGAATGTAACCGTGTGTCCTCACTCCGAACGGCAGCACAACAGGTGCTCCACTGAAAAGATCCCCCTCCTCCGCACGCGCCCACAGACTGGAGAGTTGAAGCACCCGAATGTCATGCAGCTCCCTGGGTAACCGACGAGAACGTCCGTGATGCGCAAGTCCAGGTCCACCACCACCTACGCTACAACGGAGAAACGATGCTTCCGGTCGAAGTAGTTCTCCGAAGGAGCGTTCGCCGGTTTGTCGACGTAAACGTGCGTGCAGTCTATGCAGCCATAGCAGTTGGGAAAGCCCTTCACCTCGAAGGCACGCAGAACGAGCGTATGACGCATCCCAGTAGGCCTAACGATCTTGTCATTGTACACCCTCAGGAGCGCCCTCGTAATGTCCTCCACTGCGATCAACCCGGTTGCGCGCCCTATTCCGAATGCCGACGTGCTGCTCTCGTACGTCTCCCCGCTCGCCCATCGGTACAACGCATATGCGATGATGTGATCCGGCTGCAAAGGAACCCTGCAGAATGTCACCCGCCGCTGCAGAAGAGGGGAC
Source organism: Chara braunii (assembly GCA_003427395.1). NCBI lineage: Eukaryota > Viridiplantae > Streptophyta > Charophyceae > Charales > Characeae > Chara > Chara braunii. The sequence continues at coordinate 1,072,449 of BFEA01000208.1, read as the reverse complement.
AGTGCCTCCACGATCTCCAATGCAGAATGCACACGGCCTGGAACTGTTGTGGGAGAGTGTCCATATTCGTCTTGTGTGTGCGGAGGAACAGCCTCCACATCCATTTCAATCTCCCGAAACCTCTCTCTACTGCTCCCCTGGCGACCTTTTGCTTGTTGTCGAACCTCTCCTCATCGGGGATTTGATCGGTCCCCCCGTACGGCACGACAATCCACTCCGATTCTCCATGAACACCCTGGGGGGCATCCTCAACTTTTCCTTGTAGTACTCGTCTGAGGCGTTGTCCATCTTCCGCAGATCCTCCCACGTGCCACCCGTCCTTCTCCTCATCCACCACCTTGGAGTCGCCCTCGGTATCACCCCAGATGACATGGCGGCGCACAACTGGATAATGGATTCGGACATGGATACGCAGTCTGGCGCCGCCATCATGTGCTGGAGGAGCTCACGCTGCCTGCGAATAGACACTCTCGTCCTCAACCACGCCATCGTTCTCTCGATGCGACATCGCATCGCCACCGCCGACACTGCTGCAACCACTGCATTTCTCTCCACCCTGCTCAAGGTCTTGCCACGAACCTTCTGCGACACGTGTTCCATCACGATGCTCCGACGGCGCCTTGTTGAACACGCACAACAGACGGACGACTGGACCCTCGTCGCACACTGTCCCAGCAGACGTTGGAGTGGCCGAGGGCAGCTCCTCGTACACGAATCACGGGCGCGCGAAGCTATGGCGAGCCACCGGATCGTCGTCGTCTGCAGGAAGAGGAAAGTGGGACACGCACCACTTCACGCGCTCCAATGTCGTCACCTTTCGCGGCACGCCGGCTGACGATCGGATGAACGAGTCGCCAACAGCGATGGGCGCCGCAAATCGTCCACGCACACGTTTCGCACACTGGTAGCTCCAGGGGTGGTAACGCCACGGCGCGCCGGTGCGTATGTCATGACCGTTTGAAATTCGAATTTCGAAAAGGAACCTTCGCGCCTCTTTTCGCAGCACAGCATCGCAGGCCTCCTTGCGCCGCCAATGGACCACGCCTGACGACGGACGGACATCTCTCGACGACGACGGACATCCTCCCCCGCGGCCTCGTATATGCGTATGAAATTGGCCGCAGGATACTTCCAAGGTTTTTCCTTGGGACCCTTTCGTTTAGGACGCGGTGTAATGACGCCGCCGAATTCCTTGAAATTTTCCAAGGACTTCGTCCTAATTTCTGAGGATTTGTCAAGGAGGGTCTAACGAGGCCCAAGGAGGGAAAGATTGACCTCCTGCCCATGTAACCGAAACCCTAACGAAAAACATTTTCATCCAGCATCTGGGAAAACATCCCAAAATTCCCCCAACTCAACACTTGAAACCCGAAGTGGACGACCTTTCACCTGGGGGACGATCTACATCACCTCTTTATCATGGATTGACGGCCGAGCAACCCCTGATGATTGAAAAGAATGTAGTCTAAACCACTCCCACCCAGTGTTGAACAGAGAGGTGCAAAGGATGAATGGCGAGAGACTCCACACAGAAAAGAGGGCGGAAAGCAAAACACACATTCAAGCTCAAACCTCTACCCACCATCCTCATGAAATCCCTAACCCTATCCCATCGTGTTGATGTTGTCATTGTAGTTGTTGTTCAGACCCCTTGTGTGACGGACCCGCCGGGATGGTGGTCCGTCAGGATCAAGACGAAGGGATGAGGATGGGGGAAATCGAGATGGAGCTGGAAGGGACAACGCAGCTCCAACGCAGACTCAACACGCACGTACTCCAATTTGTGCAAATGAAGAATGAGTCACAAAACAAACTGCAGCTGGGGTATACCCCCAGCGGACTGACTGGACTGCACTGGACTGGCCTGGTACCGACAGTGGTACCGGGCAGGACTGGACTGGACTGAATAACCACACGGCCTGTGGGGTCAGGCCACGGCCTGGTCCCACAGGCCGAACTGGCAAATAGCCAAATAGGCCCTGGCTGTGGGCCAGGGCAGATGAAGGCCCGCTGCACGATCCTCAGACCTTTAATGGATCGCACGAGCCATAAACACGCTATCCACAAAAGCAGCGGAACTCTGCAACAAAGAAAACTGAGAGATCTAGGATGCGGAGCAAGCTCCATGTGGAGTCCATGCGATGCAGCCTAAGCTACATAATGTCAAAAGAAAAGCAAATGTCTGGTATACATATGCTAGCTAACAGCAGAAAATGAAATGTAGTATGATACAATCCTAAAGTCCTGGAGGCAGTGGCCTCAGTGTCGAAAGGAAAAGAGCAATATGTCACAAGATAATGTCATGTTGCTGAACCACTAAGAGTGGGATGGTCTCAGAGGGGGTGAATGCAGCCTAAGAATCGAAACYCCTAAGGGCAGTCACACATGAAGGTGGGATAGGTCATCAGGCTCAAGGTGGAAGAGTGGTAGCGAAACAAAACCAATGACCCTAACAGATAGACCATCAAGGCGGGTAATGCTTGACAAAAGAGTGACACCATGCAGGGCCGACCATGAAAAGGGGAGTCTGGAATAGGGTGGAGCTATGCCGAACTGCAGGCATGCAATAGCCGGCGCTAGGGTGATGAGGGCAGTGGGTGAGGGAAACATGCACACAACTCACTGATTGGGAGAGGGAGCTAGATCTGGGAGCAAGGAAGCCAAGATAATGCTACGGTCCCAATGCCTATGCGATACCAAGGGAGAGCCAAACTCAAAGAGACCCAGCTAAGTGAGAACCATCATGCGACAGGGGCAAGGGAGTATACAGGGTAGGGTGGTGACGTGAAGTAGTCACGTCCAAAGTAGCTGAAGTCGTCGAAGTAGTCGATGACGTCGATGAAGTAGGAGTGGAGTCGATGTCGAAGCAGATTCGCAAAACGCTGACATCCTGAAGAAGAGATGATGATGGAGTACCTGATGGTGTGAGTCAGTGGGAAAAGATGGAGGATAAGAGTGTCAGTCATCGTAATGCGAAGGGCGACGATGAGTGCGTTGTGGACGCTCGAAGGCAACCGTCTGCGGTTGAGGAACGACCTCAGAGAGAGCGAGCACGTCCTCAGCAATCTCCTCAGCCGGAGGAGGAGGAAGAGGGTCAGTCGGCTGAGTAGAAGCAGATGTCTCAGCACGACGAGCACGATCATATGTACGCACCAACATCCTGGCGTGCTGCAAGTGCTCGAGGGGCTCCCAAGTAGCCTCCTCATCAGGGTAGCCCTTCCAACGCACAAGGTACTCGATGAGTGGAGGGGTATCGTCGGTAAATCGGCGTGATACGATGTTGGAAACAACGAACTCCTCGTGACCTTCCACCATGATAGGTGGAGGGCGCTCATAAGGGCGTTCGGCGAAGCGCTCGGACGGTCTGCGATAAGGACGCAACAAGGAAACGTGGTAAATATCGTGTACGCGAGCCTGTCGAAGGTAATCAGGTAGCTTCACACGGAAGCTGACCGGACTAGCGGCAGTATCAGAACCGACGGCCTGAAGGATGCGGCATGGACCGAAGAAACGACACATGAACTTGCGAAGCGTACCTACTTCTAGTTGTAAGTGTCGTGCGTCGACGATTACATCGTCACCGACTTTGAATGAATGATCCATTCGTGATCGGTTCGCTCGTGCGGCCATGCGAGTCTGGGAGTTGGCTAAACTCTTGTGTGCGCGCTTCATAATTGCCGTCATGTGGGCGATCCAGTCGTCAAGCGCAGGGCAATGAGTGTCTGGGCGCAACCTCGATGGTCATAGGAAATCCGTGGGTACGCGAGGGTGGTAGTCGAGGTCGCAATAGAATGGCGACATCCCCGTGGCTGGCGAAACAGTGTGGTTGTACACAATCTCCGCGTGAGCTAAGTATAAGTCTCACTGCTGGTCATCCCTAACAAACTTTCGAAGGATATTACCGAGAGTTTTGTTGGTGACCTCAGTCTGACCATCCGTCTGAGGGCGGTAAGACGATGAGAAGCGGAGCTGAGATCCGTACACCTCGTGTAGGCATCGCCAGAATGTGCTGGTAAAGCGCGGGCCACAGTCGGAGATGATGCTCTGAGGTAAGTCGTGATCTCTCACGACTCAGTCGAAGACGATGTCGGTGACCTCACGAGCGCTAATGCGATAGGGGCACGGGACAAAACGTGCACGCTTCGTGAAGCGATCGACGACGACCAAGATAGCATCATGACCGCGCTCAGTAGGTGGGCGGAGGGGACCAATGAAATCCATCGAGATGGACTGCCAACGATGCTCAGGTATGGGTAGGGGTTGAAGTAACCCATACAGAAGGTGGTTCGCACTGTTCACCTCCTGGCAGGTAGGACACTCCTGGATGTAGGCTTTGACAAAGTCCTTGGACTTCGGCCAAACATATAGGCGGTAAACACGAGCCAACGTCTTGTGGAAACCCATATGACCGGTAGCTACCTGGTCATGGAACTCTGCTACAGCCTGGACACGGAGCTGTCCAATGGAGGGAACGCAGATACGTGGTTCTAGCTGACCAGATCTGCCATGCCAGTACACAATGCCGTTCTCCCCGAGGGAGTAGGAAGGAACGGTCTTGCCACTCCGCAGTGTCGCGTGGATGACGCGATAATCGGGGAAGTGGTGGTACTGAGTGCGATACGCGTCAATCACCGACTGATCAACAGTGGTGATGGAGATGGCAGCAAGATGGATGGGTTCCTGATTGTGATCAGGACGACGGTACAAGGCATCGGCGACGCGGTTCGTTTCACCCTTGATGGACTGAGTGGTGAAACTGAACCCGGATAAGTCACGCCACCAGCGTGCCTGTCGAGGGGAAAGCTTAGGCTTCGTGAGGAAAGCCTGGACAACTGAGTTGTCCGTGCGCACCGTGAAGGGCGCCCCGTGCAAATAATGATGCCGATGCCGGGTAGCATAAACTACTGCGAGAACCTCACGTTCATCGGCAGTGTAGTTTATCTCGGCAGGCAGTAGCTGACGGGAGTAAAAAGCGATCGGGTAATCCCCAGCACGAGCCTCGACAGTCTTATCCTCCGCGATGGTCGGGGAGTAAGTAACAGGAGGACTGTCAGTGGAGGGAAGTGGTGGGAGGGTAGGCGTAAGTCGAGAAGCAGTGTCAGCTGGAATGGGGGAAAAAGGAGGAACATGGGGGTAAGGTGAATCCGGAGGAGAGGGAAACACCTGAGAAAGGACAACTCCTACTGCAAAATCTGACGCATCAGTGGTGACGATAAAGGGACAATCAAAATCAGGAAGGCGAAGAACCGACGCACAAGTTACCGCCTTCTTGAGGGCGCGAAAGGCGTCCTTGCAGAGGGGTGTCCAAAACCACGGCGGCTTCTTCCAGAGGAGGGTAGAGGTAAGGACGTAGGAATACCTAGCGTATCCCTGGATAAAATTACTATAGTAGTTCGTGAGGCCTAGGAAACTGCGAAGCTGCTTGGCAGATGTGGAGACGGGCCACTCTGCAATAGCAGTGGTCTTCGCGTCATCTATGTGGAGACCCTGGTCATACATATGGTGTCCTAGGAAGTCCACTTTGCGCTGGGCAAAGCGGCACTTACTAAGCTTGGCATAGAAGCCATGCTTGCGTAAGCGCTGTAGTACATCATGGAGGTGTCTGATATGGTCTTCTAAGGTACGACTGTAGACCAAGATGTCGTCCAGGTATACGAGAACGTATTCCTCAAGGATGTCCCTGAAGATATCGTTCATCGCCGTCTGGAAGGTGGCGGGTGCATTGGTGAGGCCGAATGGCATCACCGTGAACTCGTAATGGCCGAAGCGCGACCGGAAGGTGGTCTTCGGCTGGTCCTCTGCGGCAACGCGGATCTGCTGGTAACCACTACGAAGATCGATCTTCGTGAAGAAGCGGTTGCCTGCCAAACGGTCAAATAGCTCATCCGCGCGGGGCATGGGATAGCTGTTCTTAACCGTGTAACGATTAAGGTCGCGGTAGTCGATGCAGAGGCGGAGAGTTCCGTCCGCTTTGCGAGCAAAGAGTACAGGTGCACCCCAAGGGGAGTTACTGGGTTTAATGAAACCCAGTCGAAGGAGCTCCTCAAGCTGACCCTTGAGTTCCGTCGCCTCTTGAATCGAGAGTCGGTACGGTGCCTGATGGTGAACACGATAGTCAAGCACGAGCTGGATAGAATGCTCAACACCGTGCATCGGGGGAATTCTGCTGTATGAGAAATACGGGGGAAAGACGTCGCGGTACTCTCCAATCAGGTCGCGAACGGCCGACTCTAAGTCTGTCGTGAACCGTGTGAGTTCCTCAGCGTCTGTGTCGGCACGAGACGTATGTGTGGACTCGACAATCGACAATCGACGGCGCAGGGGCCTGGGACGTGGAGGGGGTATCCGCAGGCTGACGGGTGGACGTAGAGATGGGAGCCGCGAAGATGGAGGAAGGGTCAGGGGGATCAGGCTCCAGTGAGATGAGCTCAACCTCGGGACAGAGTGGATCGTAGCGAAGAAGATCCATGACGTTCACTGAGTAGAATGTGACGTCCTCCTGTCGGATGAAGTGAGCAAACTGACGAGGGGAAGTGAAGGCGATGTCTGGGTGGGACCCAGAGGGACGAGGGTCCTGGGCAGGTAGGTCTGGGGGGGTGTTACCTATGGTTCCAATGAAGGGGACTCGAAGGGTCTGGCCGCACTTCGTTTTGAGAACGAGTGTCTCGGTCGCCCATTCGGCCTCTGTGTTGCGGAACCGGAGAGACCAGGGAGTGCCAAGGATAAAGTCGTACCCAGTCTCCAGCACGTCGAAGTATGCAGAGGAATGGTAGCGCCTAGGCGTCTGGGTACTATCCGATGGCTGGAGGGTGAGAGAGAAGTGGAGGTCGGGGACCGTCTGATCGAAGAAGCGTTGTGTCTTGTTATCTCCGAGGGTAACGGAGATAGGAGAGCGAGACATAGAGGTAGCTAGGCGAGCTTCCTCAACCGCGCGAGGGTGAACGAAGTCTCCCTGCAAGCCAGAGTCCCATAAAGCGCGATACACCCTCGTAGATGTCCCTAGGCGAATAAGGATAATGGGGAGGGTATGATCAGGGTCAGAGAGAAGAGCGAGAAGACGACGCAGGACGTTTACGTGTCTCGTGAGTCGCTCCTGACGAGCCTGAAGAATGCTCAAGTCCAGGAGAGATGACACAACGTCATCGCGAGTCGCCAGCTGAGCGCTACAATGGGCTGTGCGAATGGCGCGACGCGTCGGAAGTATCGGGGGAGAAGCGCTAGATACGGCGGTCTGCTCGGAGGCAGCCGATACCTCGACAGACGACGGGGCAGAGAGAATCGCGCCTGTCATGTCCTGAGGATCCTCTGGTGGGGTAGCCAAAGGGACAAACCCCGACTCGGTGGTCGGGAAGCCGGCTATGTGCGAAGCCTCAGGGGTACACTGCACCGTGGCTAGCTGGGTGGGGCTGGCCGGGCGGGGCCGGGGGGGGACTGAGATCGGCGCTAACGAGAAATGTCAGCGTAGTACCGATCGAGGGCGGTGTGGTATGGACACCGTGAGGAGGTGTGTCCATCCTGGCGGCAACGAAGGCAGCCACGTCGGGCCTCGAGGGCGGCACGCTCCTCGGGGGATAGAGCTCCGCGAGGAGGGACCAAACCCTGCGGGAGGTCTATCTGAGGAACTGTGGGTGTGCGGGCGCCAGCCTGTGCAACCCGAATGCGTGCACGACCCATGGCAGACATGGCCATCTGCAGGCGCTCGGCCATTGGGACAGTGTCGTCATCAAGTGGTACTGGATGACGTCCCGAAGCTCGATGTCCTTGGGGTCGTCCCCAATGGTAGGATCGAGCTCGGTTGAGGCGTCCTCTCCATACTCGAGAGAACTGTAGTGCCGAGCGAATGGCGCTCCAGGTCGAGCCGGGCGACGAAAACGACCAGCAAACGAGGAGCGGCCTCGGGTGGTACCCCGAGACTTGGAGGTGGCGGTTGGCCACGAAGAGGATGGGGCGACGGAGAAGCGACTGCACATCCGCTGGTACTGACGTGCATCCTCGTATGCCTGTTCTGCGGAAGAGAATGATCGCCTCCATAGCTCTAGGCGGTAGTCAGTCGGCAGGCTGACAAGGAACCGGTCGGTGAGTGTGACCTCCGGTAGGAACGTCTCGTCACAAACAAGGCGAGCGTCCTGAAACACCCGGATGTGACGCTCCAGGTCGGCCGGTACAGAGGACCCGGACCATCTGGTCTGGGTGACGCGGTCTAAGGCGTCGGTGGCGTCATGACGAGCGCCGAAACGGTCCTGAAGGAAGGCCGCGAAGTCGGCCAGAGTGGGGACCTCACCCACGCGGAGGCGCTGGGTATAATGATTCTCTCACGCAGTGGAAGGGCTACCTCGCAATTTGGTTGCGAGCACATCGCACCACAACTCCTGACGCGTGGTCGTCATAGAGAGCGTGTGCGTTGCTATCTGCAACCAGCGAAAGACACGGGATGTGCCATCATACTCGGGAATGTCCGTGGTGCGCACAGGAGGATGTCCACTGTGCTGATGGTGGGGGGAGAGAGATCGAGGCGAGTGCACTGCGGCAGCGTAAGTCGAGGCCGCTGCACGGGCAGAGGTGAAGGAAGGCTGTGGGCCGTGGCCGCTGGCGGATGGACCAGCAGACGAGGAGGCAACGGCCGCGGGCAGCTGTCCCGGAATAGCCAGTTAGGAGGGAAGAGGTTGAGGAGCAGGTTGAGGGAAATGAGCCTACATCATGGGGACCGAAGGGGTGGTAGAGGAAGAAGGGTGGGCAGCCTGTGATGGGTGAGGCAGTCTCAGAGCGAGAATCTCCGCCTGAGCCTGCGCAATGGTGGCCTGTAAAGTGGCCACTCGCTGGGTGCGCGGGGTCGGAGGTGGAGGGGGCGAAGCGGGTCTCCCAGTGGGAGGAGGAATCCCAGCCTGGGCGGTACCTTGCTGTGGGGGCGGGGGGACGAAGGCAAGAAGAAGAGGGTGGAGCCGTATTGCCGCGACCGGTGCGGGAAGCTGGGAAGCAACACCAGTGTGGGTCGATGAAACTGCTGGGCCAGAAGGCGGTACCTGGACCACAGCACCTACGGCAGTAGTAGAGACGGTAGGGGCGGCCGTGACCGGAAGAACTGCCGCAACGAACGGGGTGGTCTGAGCGACAGCAGCACTCGCCGCCGCTGAGGGGGAGTTCTGGGCCTAGTCCGCAGAAGAGGGGGAACCGTGGTGACTCCGTCTCCGGAGTCCTGGGGAGCCGGAATCGGAGCCGGTAGAGGAAGGGGTGTGACAGCGGTGGGGAGAGCGATGATGGGAGCCCTTGAGGCGGTTGATGTCGAGGGCTAGCGCATTGATTTGCGCTTGCAACGGTCCAAGTGTACTAAGTTGTGCGTGGATCGCTATAAGGACGACATGAAGGTCCATGGTGTCCGCATGGGCCTGATCATGAGCCACTGACGGCGCGCTGACCTGGGGTGTGGACTGCGCCACGGCGATCTCCTCGGATGAACTCCCTTCCATGGCCGGAAGGGGAATGGAGGTAGTCCTCAGAGGAGTGTGTGGGGAAAGGGACCCACTGGTAAGAGGAAGGGGACCGCGGGAGCGGAGTGAGTATGTGTGAGTCGGCTCGCCTCGGATTTTGCGAGTCGCGCGTGATACGAAGGCGCCGAACCGCTCGAGGGGGGAGGAGCCGTCCAGGTCCAGGGTGTCCGACGGGAGGAGGCGGGAGAGTAGGAAGGGGGGCAGGAGTTAGGAGAACCCTAAACCCTAAAAAACCCTAAGAAAACCCTAACCGGAGTTTAGGTGGTTAAGTGAGGGTAGCGGTGACCTAATCAAGAAAAAAGATAATAAGGAGGGGAGGGGGAAAGAAAATAGAATAAACAATAAAATTTCGAGATAAAAATAAAATAAATAAATAAATAAAAATAAATAAAGAAATAAAATGTAAAGAGCGAGGGAAGAGGACTTATTTATTTTTTTGAAAATTTCGGCAGCATTTTCTTACTCCAACGGGGTCAAAATGTGCAAAGAGAAAGGAAAGACTAAGAGAAACACACTAATTTTTACAATGCCGCAAATTAAAATTTTCAGAAAAATAAGTAAATAAATAAATAAATAGATGAATAAACAAGGAGGTAGAGGAGAGTGAAGAGAAACTAACTAAGTTTTGGATTTTTCAAAATAAAAAATAAAAAATTGGCAGCATTTCGTTACCCCCATGGGGTCGAAATGTGTTGAAAAAGACTAAGTATGAAGACAACAGAAAATTTCGGCAGCACTTCGTTACCCCCACGAGGTCAAAATGTGTGCCGAAAGCAAGGATGGCTAAGTCCTAATCAGATTTTAGGGTGTAGCAGAAAAATTCGAATTTTTAGAAAAAAATAAAATAAAAAATAAAAAATAAGACAGATGAGAAAAGAAGTAGGGAAGAAGATAATTCGAATTTTTGAAATAAAGGGAAGATTTTAATCAAAAGAAAAGAAAAGAAGAAAAAACAGAAAATTTCGAAGTTGGGTGGGGGGGGGATGAAAAAGTGATGAAAGGAAAGAGAAAAATAGGTGGGAAAGAGAAAAGATTGAAGTGGTAGGTGAGGGAGATGATGGGGTTGTAGTTGGGGGAAGAAAGGAGGAGAGGATGGTGAGAAAATGAGAGAGAAAGCTATGGAAAAGGTGAAGAAAAGAGTGAGAGATTAGTAAAAGAAGGTGAGTGGAAAGAGAGGAGAGAAAAAGATGGTGGGAGATGAGTGAAGAGGGAAGGGTATGAGAGATTAAGGGGAAGGAGAGGAGAAAAGTAAGGAAAAGAAGCAAGGAGAGTAAGGTTGGGAGAGGAGAGAGTAAAAATATGGTAGTGGATGGAGAAAGAGTGAAGAGCATGAGAGATTAGTGGAGAGAAGAGGAGAGAAATGAGAAAAGTGGAGAGAGGAGTGAGAAAAGGTGATGGATGAGTGGTGGTGAGAGAAAAAGAAGGTCAGATGATGAAGGGGAGAGAGGGAAAAGGGAGTGGGAGAGTGGATTAGGGATGAGAGAGGTGATACCCAGCTCTTGGGTAACCAAGAGCATACAACTTCACCAAGATCCACAAGATCTTGGCCTTCACATACCCCTTGGGAGAAGGGATGTTCAAGGTGGTGATGGCTGAGATCTTGATCAGCCACCCAGTTCCACTGTAGTGCAGCCCCCTAGCCAGGGGGGTCTTCAAAAAAATCCTCAACAAACTGCCACGTGACACTTTTGGAGATGGTCACGGGTCAAGAGAGGAGATGTAGAGGGCAAAAACTCTTTTGCCAATAACGTTTCACCCGCTGGGTGAAATTTGGCAAAAGAGGTCTTGTTGGATAGCTTTTTGAAAGCCGCTTCCAACGAGATAAGGCGCAGCATCAGCCACTGCCTAGAGTAATAGCGCTCGTTGAAAAAACGAGCGCGGGTGGTTTTTTTTTTTGAGCTTTTAAAAATATCGCAATCTTTGAAAGATCGTAGCTCCTCAACCACCTCACATAATTAGACGATCTATAGCTTGTTGGAAGCGGCTCATCGAGAGCTTTCCAAAAAGCTAAAGGTCAATAAATTTGGACCACCGGTGCAGAAGTTACGATCGAAAGAGTGCACCGGTATCATTACCAAAGAAAAGTGGCAAGCGTTTTTTTTTTTTGCTCAAGCCGCGTGGCAACTGATAGGTGGGGTGGGTGGGGGAGAGGAGCAGGGAGGACAGCCTGCTCTGATACCAGTGTGACGGACCCGCCGGGATGGCGGTCCGTCAGGATCAAGACGAAGGGATGAGGATGGGGAAGATGGAGATGGAACTGGAAGGGACAGCGCAGCTCCAACGCAGACTCAACACGCACGTACTCCAATCTGTGCAAATGAAGAATGAGTCACAAAACAAACTGCAGCTGGGGTATAACCCCAGCGGACTGACTAGACTGCACTGGACTGGCCTGGTACCGACAGTGGTACCGGGCAGGACTGGACTGGACTGAATAACCACACGGCCTGTGGGGTCAGGCCACGACCTGGTCCCACAGGCCGAACTGGCAAATAGCCAAATAAGCCCTGGCTGTGGGCCAGGGCAGATGAAGGCCCACTGCACCTTGTTTTCTCCCGCTGTAAGCAAGTTGTTGCCGCAGCCACCAGCATGGGTGCTGTCGTCGTTGTTGTCGTCGTTGTTGTTGTTGTTATTGATGTTGTTGTCACTTTTGTTGTTGTTGTTGTTGCCTCTGTTGCTGTCGCCACTACCGGCACCACTGTTGGTGTTGTGCCGATGAGAATGTTTGTCATAGGCGATAGTGCAATCATTATGGTCGTTATAGCTGCGGTTGTCGTCGTTGTTAATGTTAATTTTGTAGTTGTTGATGTTAGTGTTGTTGTTGTTGTTACAGTAGGTATTGTTGTTATTGTTGTTGTCGTTGATGCCTTCGTAGCTGCCTGCGCCTCTGTCGTATGGCCTTCCTCAAGTGGCGGTTGTCGATCCCCCCAGTTGCGCGTGTGATCGCACTCAGTAATTAGCATCAGCGCTCTCGCCACCCAGGCCTCGCACAGATCCCGCCCTTCCTTGAAGATGTCATAGCAACGCTGCATCAGAGTCTCTGCTTGCCGCCAGTTGATGAATTCATCCAGTTGAGGAGCCAGCCCCTCCTCTAATTCCCAGATGACGTCCAACATACTCTGCATCGTGTCCTCCCTCCATGGAATCAGCACAGCCGCCCCCCCTTCGACCTCATGCCAATCCCTTCCCCTCCGGACAGAGCCTCCACGATACTTCGCAAGCGAGCGCAACCCTCCTGAATGGTCGACAACCACTCATCCGCACCCTGTTGTAATTCAGTTATCAAAGCCATAGACACAGCAATCCCCATGAAACCCGCCCAAGAGTTTCCGGATCCCTTCCCCCCCCCCTCAAACTGTATAGTTGACTTAGAATGGTATGGATATGGAAGGGATTGAAGGCAAGAAAGAATGGCCAAAGGCTAGGGGTAAGGCTTGCAGTCTTAGGTATTCCTGGTTTTCAGGGTACAATAGGAGGTGGGAGGAACCAGCTTGCAGTCTTAGGTATTCCTGGTTTTCAGGGTACGATAGGAGGAGGGAGGAACCAGCAGGAGAATGTTAGTATTTGGCGCCAACCCTGAGGTGAAGAGGTCCCTCCCTTACCCCAAATCCCCTGCTCAGTCAATCCCCTGCATGTCAGGGAAATCAATGCTGGCAGGAACACTCTGTTAAATTCATCAGATGTTAATGGGACGCTGGACCCGCTTTCCAGCAGGTGACGCTCCCCACCAATAGATGGAGCCGGCCCCGGGGTGGTAGTGGTGTCTGCCTTTATCAGCACCACTAACACCTTAGGGGCTAGTTTTTCAAAAAAATAAATAAATAAATAAATTGAAGCCATCTCGCTCGTTTGTAGAAGGCATCGTCAGATCAATGCAGAAAAAAAAAATGCCACACACCCACGTGCTGTCTCCCGACATGCCAGGTGGAAAGTGCACCGTCGTCTGGTCAAAACAACCAGACAGGCAGTAGGATAACCAGGAACAGCTACGGCAGCGATGCCACTGCCCCAGTCTACGGAGTGCCGCCGGGCCTCACCGGTTGATCCGCAGCGCAGGTTAGCGCTAGGTGCTAGGCGTGTTCACATCTGTTCTGATTATTCCAACTGATCTTCATTTCCAACGCAGTCTCATAGACAGTTAAGCATTGCTGCAGGGCCTGTAGGGAGGCCCGTGAATTTTCTGTTATAGCTGAGAGGTCGTCTGCAAGGGCCGACACCTTGAGCTCGAAGTTGGGGCTGACCCTTAGACCTCTGTACTCGCTGTGGGAACTGATCATGTGAGCAAAACCTCAAGTTGAATTACGAACAGTGAAGGTGCCAAGGGACACCCCTGTCTCAGGGACCTAGATACCGTGAATGAGTCTGAGGTAAAGCCATTGGCTATTATTCTGCCTTGGGAGCTGCGGTACAGGGCGTTCACCCATCTTCTGAAACAGGTGCCCAGCCCTATTCTCTCTAGGACCTCTTGTACAAACTTCAAATTAACCCGATCAAAAGGTTTCTCGAAGTCAATGGTTGTGTTGGCCCTGGTGTAGTTAATCATATCTATAGCTTGGGAGATAACTAAAACATAGTCTAATACCAGTCTGCTTGGAATAAAACCCGACTGGTTGGGATTAACTAGTCTACAGTGAAGGGTGGTAGCCGCCTGGCCAAAGTTTTGGCCATGATTTTGCCTGCCACATTAAGGAGAGAGATTGGACAGTAATTCCAGACATATGATCTCTCCTCTTTCTTATAGAGTAATTACGCCCTCTGTGGTACGGTCGCCCAATTTGTTACCCCTTAATACATTATTAAATACCCTGAGCAAGTCAGGCCGGATCAATGACCAAAATTTATCAAAGAATTCGACCGGAAAGCCATCCGGGCCAGGGCATTTGCCTCTGCCCATACTCTTCATTGCCGAAGTCAGTTCCGTGAAGGTGATGGGTTGATCCAAGGACTCTTCTTCTGTAGCAGACATCAGCCGTCGAGTTGAATCCCAGAGCATACGTTCCATCTCCGTGGGGACCAGTGGATCAGAAGTACCTTTCTCTGTAGTTAATCTTTTTTCGTATTTTTTTTTTACATAGTCGCAAATTGTTAAAGAGTCCCTAGCCCTGGGGGCAGAGGGGTTGAAAGGGTGTACCAGGTTTGTGGTTGTGCCGCTCCCTTCCTGCCGTATCGTGAGTGTCTTACTGCTCATCCAATCCTTGGATAGGATGGAGTCCATAAGGCAGAATCTAGAGCAAGACTCATGTCTGTTTATTTCAACTATGTCTTGCCATTCGTGTATCCACTGTGATCTTCTGAGTGCCCAGTAGTTGTCTGAGAAGGAATGAAATCCCATTTTACTTTCGGCCATTTCGATATTCCTTCTCAACTTTACTATTTCATATCTCCTGTTTAGTGCTTTGACCCTCGAAATGGTTTGGACTCTGGAGAAAGGCGGACATCAAGTATATGCCTTTATCCAACCAGTCACCCTGGGAGGGGTGAACCCACTCCACCATATTTGGGTCCTCCATTCGCTGCAGGTTGAGTTTGAACATGCCGCGACCTTTTTCAACTTTCGCTCCGATGATGATTATTAGAGATACCGGTCTGTTGGTCAGACAAGGGGTCGAAGATAATTTCAGACTTGGACACCAAAGGCATAACCTGGTCGTTAGCCATGATAGCATCGAGTCTGCAGTCCGCAACTGGGAGTTGACGGTCGGAGCTAGATGATATCCATGTGTAAGCTCTGTCAGTTGGGTGCTGGCTACAGAAAGGGTCGTATAATCCGCATTCCAGCATTAGTTCATTAGTTCATTGATCGCCATAGATTCTGCGGGGTGAGAGAAAGGGTCGTATAATCCGCATTCCAGCATTTCATTGATGACTGTGTTCCAGTCACCCCCTACAAACAGGTACTCAGTAGCTGGGATGACAGTCTGCAGTGACAGAAAAAAACTTGAAAAAACTGCGCCTGTGACCGCTGCACAGTTCAGAATTCGCAGAAATAACAGTCCACTGCAAGATTGGGCCGTGAGCAGTTCGAAACAGCAAAAAAAACAGTGGACTGTGCGTTAGACGGCCTACTGTTTCGATAATACAGGTTCGATAATGGGCAAAAACGGGAGGTGGCCTGTGCTAACAGGTACCCGTAGCAGGCCCTCCCCTTTTTCTTTTTTTTTCCCCCTTTTTGGCTTCTGGCGGGAAAAAACGATCCCACTTTGTCAGTACGTCCCGCCCCATTCTCTCTCTCTCTCTCTCTCTCTCTCTCTCTCTCTCTCTCTCTCTCTGTGTCTCTCTCTGTGTCTGCTGCTCGGCACACCGAAGTGCGAATGTATCTGGTCCATTCTTTCCGCAAAGTGCGTATGTATCTTTTTTTTTCTTGGACACGCATATCTTCTCTTGATCTTTCCAATCCTCTCTCTCTCTCTCTCTCTCTCTCTCTCTCTCTCTCTCTCTCTCTCTCTCTCTCCCCGCCGCCCACTCCCTCTCTCTCTTCGCCGCCCACTCCCGCTCCCCCTCGCGCTCTCGCTGCTGGCCCCTAGCCCGCCTACTCCTGCTGCCCCTCTCTCTCTCTCTCTCTCTCTCTCTCTCTCACACACACACACACACACAAGCACACGCACACACACACACAAACGAAAAAAAAGAAAGTGGCAGTGTATATTTCCAGTTTCTGGGCCAAGATCCATTCCGATTTTGCTCAGCCTATAGATAGATGGCGGCTCCATGACAGCCGCCATCTATCTATAGGCTGAGCAAAATCGGAATGGATCTTGGCCCAGAAACTGGAAATATACACTGCCACTTTTTTTTTCGTTTGTGTGTGTGTGTGTGTGTGTGTGCGCGCGCGTGTTTGCTTGTGTGTGTGTGTGTGTGAGAGAGAGAGAGAGAGAGAGAGAGGGAGGCAGCAGGCGTAGGCGGGCAGCCGGCAGCAGCGAGAGCGCGAGCCGGAGCGGGAGTGGGCGGCGACGAGCGAGAGAGAGAGAGAGGTGGGTGAGAGAGAGAGAGAGAGAGAGAGAGAGAGAGAGAGAGAGAGAGAGAGAGAGAGGATTGGAACGACGCACAGAAAATTAGCATGTCCAGAAAAAAATGAGGTGTGAATGTATCTGGCGGAAAGAATGGACCAGATACATTCGCACTTTGGTGTGCCGATCAGCGCACACACACACACACACACACACACAGACACACAGAGAGAGAGAGAGAGAGAGAAAATGGGGCGGGTGCTGCGGGGCACTTAATGACAAAGTGGGATGGTTTTCCAGCTTGAACCCAGTCCCGCCAGAAGCCAAAAAGGCAAAAAGAAAAAACAAAAAAAACGGGAGGGCCTGCTACTGGTACCTGTTAGCCCAGGCCACCTCCCGTTCTTGCCTTTTATCGAACCGGTAGGCCGTCTACCGCGCAGTTCACTGTTTCTTTTGCTGTTTCGAACTGCTCACGGCCCAATCTTGCAGTGGACTGTTATTTCTGCGAATTCTGAACTGTGCAGCGGTCACAGGCACAGTTGGTGTGGTCAGATGGTGCATTTACTGAGAGTATGCACCAGGTTTGGCTACCCACTGTAATAGAGACCTTAGCCCAACGGCCCCTTGTGTCGGTCTCTATATCTGAGACAGACCTGCTGAGAGAATTGTTGATGAGAATGGTCACTCCCCCTCTGGTTCCCATTGCTGGGGACCAGACCTGTGGGCCCGACCACCAGTCTCCCAACTCTCTCAGACGTTCCGCGTCCAGCTTGGTTTCCTGCAGTAGAATTGTTTTTGCCTTAGCCTGGTGAATACACGCTTTAAGTCTGACACGTTTGTGCTTACCGTTCCCGTCGACGAGTCCACTGACATTCCACGAGGTGACTCACACACTAGAGCCCATCCGTGATTACGGATGGCGCCGAATGTTGGATGCCTCCTTGTGACATGTCAGTGAGCTACATAGACGCCGGGTCCCACGACACCTTGAGTGCTTCTGCAAAGGGATGAGAGGAAATATTTTTGTCAGGCTTCAAAACATCATTTACCTCCGTTATTATCTCCCCGCGTATAGCATTGCCGAGAACGGGAATCTGTCGTTCCTCGCTGCTCACCTTGAACCAACTTACTGGTGCTAAAACCCTTTCCCGGTCTGTGGGTCGACTCCGGGAATAGCCACACAGTCCAAGCACAGGGCACTTACTGGGTAAATCTTCCCAGAAGCGCCAATCTTGTTAAAGCTGACCAATGGGTGGTTGGGGATGGGTCTGACAGCAAACCTCCCCTGTACGAGGTTTGCCCCCAGGTTCAGCAGAGTCATTGGGTCTGGCGGGGAAGACAGTGAGGCGTAGGGAATGTTGTATCCCCTGTGTTCATTCACCTGAAGTAGAAGGTAGGGACCTTGGTTGGTATTCTTGAAGAGAATTGGCATAGCCACGGAGGTGCCTGTTGCTGTTCCCCCTGCTGCGTTAAGCTTTTCCCCCGTGGCGTCTGGATTACCATCCTCACCAAATGTCTGAGGTCGCATTCTTTTTGGGGAATCGTTTCTGGTTTTCTTTTCGATGACCATGGCGGCGGCAGCCTCTCAGGCAGGTGCAGCAGGGACAGCTTCAACTCTTGTGGTCCTTGTTGGAACCACGGAGGCCGGCGGGGAGGTGCAGATGGGTCCTTGATTGTGGGTTCAGTGCATCCCTTTCCCACTGCCAAGTGGGGCCTTCTGTCACTGTCCCCACCCATTCATTTCCATTGTTGAATCTTTACGAACCGGGCAGACTTGTTTCCACTCGCAGTGGCACCTATTGGGGTGGTGGAGGTGAGAGGACCCAGGCGGGAAGGGGTGTACTGTCCCTGCCTGCCTTGGCCCTCTTAACCTCTGTCCTGCGGTAGAGACATACTGCACGAAGGTTGCTTCCGTCTGCTTTCCTTCGCCTGGGGTTGAAGCAGAGGGTTGAGCCAATGAATTGGCTGCGTCGGCTGCCTTTTGTCCTTCTGAGCAGGTCTTCTGCCTACTGGTACAGACTGAAAGGATGGAGAAGGTATAGAACCGATGGGGGGGATCGTCCCCTGACCAAGTCCAGGATTTGCAGGGATTCCCTGCCAGCTGCTTGTAGGAGTAGACGACCGCTGCTCTGATGTAGTAGGACCCTCTGTGCAGATGCATTCATCCGGTAACCTGAGATAACGTTTACACCCACTGCACCAGGGGGTCTTACTGTTCACCAGATCGCCAAACAGGAACTCTCTCCCCGTCCGCACTTTCAGAGATCTCACATACTTGACCTTTGCATCAGTGTGTAACTTATATTTAAGGTTACCCAGTTGTGGATCTATTGGATCGTTGACTCAACTTTACTGGGTGGAATTCCTTGAGCACTTTGCCCATGACCTTCTCTATACCTGACTTGATATAAAACAATGATTGATTGAGAATCTGAGTGCCATGACCCAGTATACATTTTTTTTCTCCTCCTCTCTCTGCTGTACCCATTCTGCTCGGGCCATCCACGGTCTGAATAGAATTATGTACGTCTTATTCTTATCCACAAATTTTTCCATTCCTTTGTTAATCATCCACTCAACAATTTCTGGGACTTTGGCTATGTATGTTAACTGTGCCTTACTTTTAGTGTGTGTTAACCTTCTGTGTGTCATCAACTTATCCGCAGACAGCAAGGCGTTTTCCAGCGAGCGGATCAAGTATATCTTCTTATCGTTCGTCACGTTCTTGGCTTCCCCTTGGAAGAGGATGGCTACACCCATAGTAGTCTTGAGGAAATCCTCCTCAACCGTTCTTCGATGCAGCTCTCCTCTTCATTGATTGTGACATCGATGTACTCTTACACGTCTTGATTGACGTGGTCGAGGCACCATCCCCCAACAAGGTTTGCCAGGCTTCTGGGGCGAGACAGACGTGCGCTAACTTGTTCGAGGCGCCCGCACCGGATCCTTTCGGACGCGTGTGAATGCGTAGTGATGGATTGCGCGCCGAGCGTCGGATATGCCTCATAAGGACGAAGGACACGTGTCTAATGTGACTGGTCTTTTGTTCAGAAAAGCAAGGCCCCATCCAGTAGCATCGTCCACCGTGATCAGCCAAGACAGGCTTGCGGCGATCACGGTGCCTTCGCTGTCCACTAGTGGAGAGAGAGGAGCCAGTGGAGTGGAGGGAGTGGAGCATTGTGCATCCAGCCTGTGTCTACTCCAGGGGGCATGTAATTGGAGGGTCAATCAAGTGGCAATAGCGTGGCGGAGGGAGGTGGTCCACCTGTGGAAAGAGTGGGGCCGGTGGAGCCGGTGGAGTGGGGGAGGTGATGTTTTGCGTAGTTACTGGAAGGTCAAACACAAAGCAATAGCGGCAGCTGCATTGGGGCAACAGAGAAAGAGCAGAGTTCCATCTAGGAGCATAACCCATCGGGTTCAGCCACGAAAAACACGAGGCGTTCAAGGTACGGTTCACCCATTGAGAGAGTGGAGCTGGTGGAGGGAGGTGGCCCAACCGTGGCGAGAGTGTAGCCGGTGGAGTCGGTGGAGTGGAGGGAGGTGGTGTTTTGCGCATCTACTGGAGGATCAATCACAGGCCATCAGAAGCAGCTACAGGGAGGGGTGGACAAGAAGAAAGGGAGGGTAATTGGCACGTTCTCAAGAGGAATTGTGGGTGACGAATGATCAGCAGCCAGCAAGGATTGACACAAAGTATTTCAGCGGTGATGTTTCCTCGTTTCACCCATTCCTTTACCTGGCCATTACCTTAACTTTGACCCTCTGATTGAAACACAGCCAGTCCTTTGTGAAACAAATTTTGAGATCAAACAATCAATTAATGAGTATTGTAATATTTATTATCATTACTTGTTTAGGCAAAACACAGACTGATTGGCTAATTAGTAATAATTAATAATAACATAAATTGAACAAAACAGAACAAAAACAGATCGACTAGCGTGGTAAAGTTGTCTTCTATTCACTGATCACAGCCGGTCAAATGCCGAGAATAGTTCATCGCCGGTGTAGCCATAGGATGATGGATTCAACACTGATGATCAGAGGGGCGATGCGTCAGATGGTATCACGGCAGCTGCATACACCAGTGAGAATAGTGATGGCAGTTCGTCAGAAACATGAGAAAAATCATAACAAAGCAATGGAGATTTCATCCTCCTCAGTGGAAGGTGAAGTTGTTACGGCAGAGGAAAGAAGAAAAAACAGCAATTTCGTCAAAACGGACATTTTTTATTTTTTGTACGAAATTGAAAGTCCACTCTGCAGCCAAAATTTGATGAAATTTCAGAACGCCCTACCCCCTCGATGTTTTGGACTCAGCCAGAGTCCAGATACATGCAGGGGGGTACGGCGTTTTCAGAACGCCGTACCCCCCTGCATGTATCTGGACTCTGGCTGAGTCCAAAAACATCGAGGGGGTAGGGCGTTTTCAGAACGCCCTACCCAAAATTTCATCAAATTTTGGCTGCAGAGTGGACTTTCAATTTCGTACAAAAAATAAAAAATGTCCGTTTTGACGAAATCGCTGTTAAAATGGAAGGATAATAGTAATCTAGGGTGTGGTCCAATCCCCCCATCGTCAGAAGAAAAGGAATTGAAGGAAAAAGGGAATAATGAACAAATACCCAGTCCTTCTGCCATGGGACCGTCAGTTTTTATTCCCCCAACCAGTCACATGCCTCCCCCACACAACCATAAGGAAGCTCAAGGAGGGGTCATGGTTCTCGATCCGCTATTTCGACCAAATAGTCAGGGGCAATTGTCAATGGGGGAAGGAAATGCGTCGGGGCAGGAAAAAGGTTCTGAATATCAGCGGTCGTCGCTAGTAATTGAGGATACCCAGATGATGGGCCGTCAGAGGACCTTCACGTCAGGAGTTCAGTGACAGCTGTTGTTATAGAATCCTATGGGAAGCAAAGGAGGAATGGTGATTCAATCAGGGCCACTTCAGAGGCTATCGCAAGGGTTGAGGGGAAAAAAGGAGGAGGAAGTAAGAAGGGGGAGGGAGGAGGAAATGGGAAGGGGAAGTGAGAAAGGGGGAAGAAAGGATGGAGGGGATGGGAGAGGGCAGGAAGGAGGAGGAGATGGAAAGGGAGTAGGAGGATCGGAAGGGTGTAGTGGTAGCATGGAAGGAAAGGAAGACAGGCAGGAGGAGTGGCCTCCTTTACAGGGTACGAAGCTGATCAGTGAAGGTCAGACCCCACAATCAGTAACAGCTCCTTCGCCGTGGTTGCAAAGCGTCAAAGGGCCCTTTCATTCCAAAGAGTTGGAAATTCCAAGGCAGGCCTCACAATCTCAGACACTGAAAATACCTATGAGGAATTTGACCACGGCCAAGGCGTTTTTTATATCCAAATTTTTAATACCTTCAGAGAACCGGGTGGTTGAAACAGCTGGAAAAAAACATTGATAAAAACTTACCCGACTCAGAAATTGACAGAACGTGACATCGTGTACTCTACACATGCGAATAACTGGGTCTTCCACGACGACGCTGCTTATAAATTCACAAATGATAAGATTAAGTGGATATACAAAAGGCTATCAGCCTATAAGGGCAACTACGAAGCGGTGTGTGAAGATTTTCTTATTCTTCTAGTTTCTGCAACTATGTTCACTATTTTATGTTTGCATATGAACGATAAAAGCACGATTGAATTATGGAGAAAATTAAGATGCGACCGATCGTTGGTACGGATCTATCCCTAGACGCCACCTAAACAGGGACCAGCTGAGAGGAGAAACCAAACGATGGAAGATTTCTATTGGGTGGAATTCAGACACATCCAAATAGAAATCCAGGCGGCTTTTATTCATGACTTTGGGGCAAGTCACGATATAGTGGATTTTATAGATCCCCTCCCTGCGTATGTGGCCAGAAGAGATGACCATCTAATGTTGGCCCTCAATCATCCAACCACGGTGCCTTTCAACTTGGATGATGTCATACCATATAAGGTAGGGGGTAGAGAATACCACATTCACACGGCTCATAAACTGAGGTCGTGGTGTTTTAGATGCAGAGCGTATGGGCACTTAAGTACGGACCCTAACTGCACACAAAACCCAGGAAGGAGGAATAGGGCAACAAGTAGACTCATTCGAGACCCCTTCAAAGTTAATTTATGGAGGACTGTTGATGCTGGGCACGAAGGATGGGTCTATGTGGAGAATGCTAAGAAGGGAGAAACGCCTAAAGGTTGGACATGGGAACGTGAGGGGGATCCTAATTGGGACACCAAGCCCTCCGACGCTGGGGTTCCCCCGGAAGTAATGGTTAAAACATCCACGATGCTCACACAGTCAACAAAGTCCATTCACCCAACGCAACCTGACAATAATGATAGCACACAGACCTCCTTGTCTGAAGCTCAAGGGAACCATACGGAAAATGGAAAGGAACAGTCCTCTCCTTCTCAAAGTAAGGAAGTTTTTAGGCCGAGGGAGAAGGGCAATAGTCCAATGAGTCACCAACAGTGGGTACCGGTTAATCACATGAAAGTGGGTGCACTCCCGGGTCCACAGCCAATTGACTATCTGCAGATAAAGGAAAAAGCAGTTAACGCAGTTCATCCCAGTGGGGAGGAGTCGGATTCAGAAACTGAAGAGATGGTGGGGACGGTAGAAGAGGCATTAGTCGAAGGGCTGGCTCAATTAAAAAAGAAAGGAAAAAAAAGAAAAATAAAACAGATAACTAGCCCATACAAGGAGGCTGTACTTACCAGTGATAAGGACTCTCTCATGAAAGAAGCCCAATCTGAGTCACTTCAGCCCTCGCACAGAACAACCGGCGGAAAGGAGAATATAGGAGGTCTGATGAGGGATCCACAAGTAGATGAGGAGGAAGTCTCTGAAGCGGTAGGGGAGGGAACGGAGGCAACATCCTCTGATCCGCTCCAAAAGGCATTTGGTTCTGATCCAATGGAAGTGGACTCCTCTGCAGGAGATTTTGAAATGGAAGATGCAACTTCCCATCCTCAGCCTAACACCTATGAGGATCAAAAGATAAAGCAGTTAGTCGGGTGGGTGTTGCATAATTTAAAAAAACGGTTTGGGAAAGCCATTGTGAAATTTTGGGATAATTCTTATGTTCAACTGGTTAATCTGTTAACCAGCAGTCACAATCTGAAAATTGTGTTACAACAGGGGCTCCCTGAGGGTGTTCTATGGTCAAAGGTAAACTTACGAATACTAAACATTGTGACAGGTCTGTTTCACCCTCCCCCTTCTCCAGAGGAAAGGGAAACTACAGATGAGGGAAGCACATCACTGGTGGAGGTGGGAGTGAGGCGGCAATAGGTATTTGGGGCTGCTTCCGGTCCGCTATCAAAAGACAAAGAGACTGAAGAGGTCATAATTACGGAAGAAGAAAAATACCATAATCAGATCATTATCCTTGAGTCGAGTGGTGACTTTCCTGAGGAAGGAAGGGGGAAAGGGTGGAAGATCTGGGTTCAAAACAAAGGGAGTCCGAAGAAGTCAACAACGAGACTAGAACAGATAATACAGTTGCCTCTCCAACGACGCCCCTTACTCAGGATGACTTAAGGAAAGAAAAAAAGGAACAAGACTCAGGTAAGCGGCAAAAGTTGAGACATGTTTTGGAAAAAGGACAAGTCGCGAGGTCTAAGTCTCCTAGAGGGAATCTAGTAATACCTGTTCGAAAAAAAAGCGGAAAACGGGAAATTGGCCTCTCCCCCATAAGTCAGGATCAATATGGGGGGTCACGTTAAGAGGCTGGACTACATATGTGGATTACCAGAGCTCGAATGATCGTACTTTTAAAAGGGGTCTGTATGATTTTCTGGTCAAACTTTTTGATCCAGGTCCTCAAACTACGCTCACAGAAATTGAGAACCAGGCTAAGATGACCAAAAGGGATACATTTGTGAGGTTTGAGGATAACAAGGAATCAGGTCTTGGACGGTTCTCACATACAGCACTATTGGAGCTTCAACATTTGAAGATCAAAGCAAATGCAGTATGATCGATAGGGGAAGTCTCAAATTTTTTTTGTTCCATATTACGAGGTGATTTATTGACAACCTCCTCTAGATTAGAGGGGGTTAGCTGGGTGCGGTTATAGAAAATTACTAGATATAGGAAGCAGGGATTTTGAGGATTAATCTGTGAAATCTTATATGTCGAATGAGAAAGAAGACTAAATGTCGCTAAGCATTACAGAACACCAAAAAGTTTGATATAACTTTTTTTTTTTTTTTTTTAACTGCTGATTGTACGGAGACTATGAGATAATGATACTAATGATGATGATGCTAATGATGATGGAGATTAATAAATTATATGATGATGACAAAGATAATGACTACATCCGCAACTCGCATCCTCATAATCAATGAGCAACTCTTAGCTTTCCCCAAAACCAAACTCAACACTCCAAAGATAAAACCAACCTACCCAATACCTGCCATCGCTGTCGTGTTCTCACCGCCAAAACTATACCCGACCTCAAATGATGTCTTTGTAGTACCTCTTAGTTTGCCACTGGATTGCTTTCCTCCCTCGACAAATCCCCAAATCTCTCTACCAGGCTTTACGCTCCTGCTACAAACAAGTCACAGGGCAAACACCCCAACGTCGGTCACCGTCGTTCTAGCATCAGCAAACCAAGAGTTCAGAACACGACTACTCTAGCAAACACCAGTCCGGATTCAACTATCCCTGAAATCCTGTTATCCATAATAGAAGAAACCAAATGTCGCCCAGGGAGTGTTACAACCAACTAAGGTGAACATAGTGTAATTAGCCTAATTAGGATTGTACTACCCTTATCCTCATTCTTTAAAGACAACCGTCTATCTCCCTGACACTTGTGCAATACTAAAATAGTTAGTGCTCATAAAATTTCTCCCCCCATCCTCCTTCCCACCCTGTCCCTTCGCTGCCTCAGCCGACAAAGAGTGTCGAAATTAGAAGACCTTCCCCGTCAACCCCAACTTGGAATAGTCCCATTCTCACACCCAACAACCCAGAGAAATCCAGTTCCCACCCAAAGTATTCCTTGGCCTCCCCCATACTCTAATCTGCCTCCGCTTAGGTTGATGTTTGCCCTCACATCTGCCCCAACCCCAGTCTAGAGTATCCCCCACAGTCTGCTCATACCCCCTCCCGAGCATCACTACCCTCCTTGTGAAGCTCGTGTAGAGCAGAGTTCACCCCCTCCAAGAAAGCCTCATACAGATTTTGAAAGAAACATTGATACGCACGAAAGAGGAACAAAGAAACAACATACGGAATTTAGAAATCCATTTTTTGAAAAGAGGTTGAAATGAATCTCAATTACTGGGGAAAACTTATAGGAGATTCCAACAGAATATGAGACGTGACATGTGTGTAATTAACTAAGTTTATGGATAACATGAAAGATTAATTAATAATAATTTAATAAATTAATTAATTGAATTTAATTCAAATTTTTAGGTATCAAAAATACCATTGCGGCTAATTATCGTGAAATCCACTATATAATGAAAAAAACAGTCAAGAATATTAAATATTTTGAGATTTTAGTTAAAATATCAATTAACGAAGATAAAAGTCGAAAAAAAAGTTGAAGTATTAGTAAAAGATGATACTTAAAAGGAAGACTGATTTGGTAATTTGAGGAAAGATTGATCAGATGGAATATAGTACCTAATAAGAACTGCTAAATGAGAATAAAAGTGAGGAAAAAAACTCAGAGAAAATCAACAGATTATGACAGAGTAAGCTACGTGAGTTCCCTCCCCCCCCTTCTCTCCCTCATTCTCTCCTTATCCTAGTGACCTCCCTATTACCCCTAGTCACACTCTCATAATTTCCCTCCTTTACCCTCTTCCTCCTATGCACCCCCCTGCTTCCTCCACTCTTCCCCCCCCGCCACTTCAAACATTGTCGTCCCACTTACTTTGTTCCCTCTCAGAAGTAGCGCAAAGCATCCTGAAAAGCAAAGCAGTTTGGTCAGTGAAGGAGGATAAATGGTAACCATGTGGAAAACTATGGTTAATCTAGGGTGACACGTCGAAAAGAAGCAAGTGGGAGGTGATTTTCTATTGTGAGGGTAGTTTCTCATACGATTGGAAGTAACTTTCATGTTGCATTGGGGAGGAAGTGACATACATTTGAGGAACCAAATGGGTGTAGCTCAGCTGGTAGGGCGTTCAAGCGGCACTCAGGAGGTTGTGGGTTCAATTCCCATTGCCCCCACGATAGTGTCTGTGGCATGCTTGGCGCGTTTTGCCTTCGAGACGGTCAGTTGGTAAGCAAGTACGTGGTAGCTCAATGGTAGAGCTCCGGTGTTGCACCGGGGAGGATGCGGGTTCGACTTTGTCGACCTACAATTTCCCCCCATCACAATTGGTTGGTGTAGGTTGCACCCCACACACTTGCCATGAGCCTGGCATAATGCCCTTACAGACTAATGACCTCAATAGCTCAGTGGATAGAGCTCTGATATTGTAACTTGGAGGTCCCGAGTTCAACTCCATACTATGCTCATTCATCATATATATTGTTCGCCATATCATCTAGGGATGATCTTCTAGACGGATTTGGGTGGGGACGTGTGCCTTTCCTGCGGGAGAGTTGACGAGGGATGGATGCTACTCTCTCGGGTCGGCGAGTGGTAAGGGGTTGTTTGGGTGCATGGTGATACCGTGGCAGTCCTTTGGTGGGCAGGGGTGCCTTGTCAAGAAACCAATATCGAATTAAGAGGTGTGTCCTACTCTCGATGTCAGTAGACCGATTATGGGGTGGTGGGCTATCAGAGGTGGTCGGGGGTAGTTGACGAGGGTCGAGGTCTCCACCATTACCACTAAGTCGATTCTCCCTAGCGAACAGACATAAGCAAGGCTCATTAGTAGTAGAAAAGCAACCACATAGTACATCCATACAAACTATGATATCACCACAACTCACATACCAACCAGCATATTCAACAACCAATAGTAGCCATAAGTGAAACGCGCCATGCTGAGTTGGTACTTAAAGGCAGGGGGCTCATGGGTTAGACCTTGGTTAGCCCGGTTAGCCGACCATTAGACACTGCCTATGAGTGCCCTCACTGCTCACGAGACTAGTTGAGATTTATGTGCCTAACTCCCGAGGCTCCCGTATAACGAGGCTTGTACGGTAGTGCCTCAACTGGGGCTGAATGGGGGAGTTCATTCAGCGTCAGTGCCCGCGTCCGCTGTCTGGTCAGGTTGCTCCAGTAGAGAGTGACGTTCCTCGCATGAGGTAAGATAGAAATGGAGTGGGGGTGCACCAGGAGATATATCGAGAGGAGTGGTAGGATAGGAGTCTCGTGAGTATGTGTAAAAAAAAAAAAAACACACATTTGAGGAAGCAGGGAAATTCAGTAATTCCCCGATCCCTCCTCTGTTCTCGGGGCAGGTGTCATGCGCTGGTAAATTGAAATAGACAAGGGTGGATGAGTAGGGAGAAAGAGAAGAACGTTCCTATACTTTGAAGACTGAAGGCAGCGGAGTGGCAACAAAGAGAACAAGCAAGGCGCCTCAGTGAAGTGTCTCTTCTCCCTTATTCATGCCCCTGTGGCTTTCTCATACCCCTGTTTTTTCCCTCTCCATCCTAGCAGCAAGTTGAAAAAGGAATTAAGGAAGGCAGAATGATAGATTGAGTAATGAATTAATTTCCTGTTAGTTTTGTACTCAGCGCTATAATATTGTGATCGCACAGGGATTACAGATTGTGCATTGCTTCTAGTATTTATGGTCCAATTTAAGAATTTCAAGATAAGGGTGGACATTGCATTTAACCTCTCTGGTCTAATTAGGAATTTCTAGATAAGGGTGATGATTACAATTGTGAAAATGACAAGGATCCTCAAAGGACCTCCATCATCAACTTAGGCATAGGATGGGTTGATGTTTCGTGGACCGATGCGTCAGTTCGCAATTAAGCAGAAGGCACACGCCAGTAAAAACAGTCCTGACGACAAGGAAGAAACAGAGTCGTGACCACGTTATGTTGACAGAAGGAGAGTGATTTTCTACTATGGGGGGATATATTTTGACAACAGAGGAGGAAAATGTTGTGTAACCGCATTGTCGGTGGGAATATCCTTACAAGGGTATCCGCCCTGCTTTTTGCAAGTGACAGAAAATAAGTTTAGACTTGAAAACTTAGTGCACCACGTGAATCGCGACAAGTTTTGTTGATGAGATGTTTAACTGAGGATAGGGAGTGTTTGGACGCACAGTTTTGAGGCGCGCGTGATGGTTTTATTGATGTTCTAGAGCCTACGCATCTGTCGGCAAGTTTTTAACTTTGATTAAACTAGGACTAAGTGATCCTTTCCGTTGATATGACCGTGGTGCGCGCGCGCTCATATGGAGGGCGACTTTGACGGAGATGCGGCTTTTGTGGGGTGTTGGGTGTGATGGCTGGTGTGAACGATGACCGTAAGCCGAACCAGACCCTCATGCAGCGAATGCCGGGGTTTGGCGGTTGTGGATTAGGTCGATAGGCCAAGTTGTGACCTTTAGATGTTTTTGTAGGCTCATGCATAGCGTGACACCCGATTACAAAGATTTTAGCCGTCACTAATCTTATCCTTGGGCTTAGTACTATTGGTTACGATGTACGATTTTCATCTAGCAGATCAGGGGATAAAGGCCAACAAACGACAATACAGGAGCAGTGGAGCAGCTTCGAGGAAATCAAGGGGCTGAGGGTCCCGTCAAGGAGGCCCTCAACCCCTTGATTTCCTTCAAGCTGCTCCACCGCTCCCGCGTCGTCGTTTGCGGGCATTGATCTCCATATCTGCTGGGTGAAAATCGGATTACAACCAATGGTACTAAGCCAAAGGATAAGATTAGAGACCGCTAAAATCTATGTAATCGGGTGTCGTGCTATGCATGAGCCTACAAAATAATCCAAAGGCCACAACTTGGCCTATCGACCTAATCCACAACTGCCAAACCTTGACATTCGCCGCATGGTTTTGTTGCTAACCCCGTCCAAGGGCCCAATTGGCAAGGCCAACGAGGAGTCAACCCCCCCCCCCTCCCCCTAAGTACCGCCTTCCTCTCTTTATTTTCAATTTTATCTTTTTATTTGTATTTCACTTCAAGTTTAATTCGCCAGTTCTGATTTTATAGGACACGGTTCCGGTATCGACTCTAGGACTGATTGTGGTACCGACGGCATGGTTCGGCTGGTACGCCCACTATCTATTGAAATATAGATCCAAGTTCGAATTTCGATAACATTAGATGACCAGAATAAATCATTATGAATTACCCTGGACGGGTTTGTTTGATGTTGATATCTCCAGGTCATTGCCCCCTTTCTTTTGTTGGGCATAGGATGTCAGTTGAGCATGTGCTGTTGAGACCGACATTGCAGTAAGGAGCGATTGAAAACCCCCCACGGGTGGCCGCCAAGCAGGGGTGGGTGGCGATAGTGTTGTCGCCCCCCGTTGGACGTGGGATGCCTGCCAGCATGAGCGGGGAATGGATGAAATTCACAAACTGAGGGGTCAATGAGCATGCAAGCCGGTGTGGGCTCAACCCATGAGGAGAAAGAAACCCGTGGTCGGAGCACCTTCCTCCAACCACAATTTACTATGAGAATTAAGGGTGCGCTTGTTGTTGGGGGCAGAGAAAATGTTGGTTTCCGGATCAGGGCTTTGCTAGTTATTGCAATTCGTACACCCATGAACTGATGAGGTACAAACTCAAGCTCGAATCCAGATACCTCCCGATGAAGGGAATTAAAATCACTCTGAATTGCTTGCGACCTCTCTATTCAATAAATTGGTCCTTCAGGACATCCGTTAAAATTGAAATGATACAAAGGAGATTAGCATGGCCCCTACCCAAGGATGACATGTATAAATTGAGTGTGGGCTCCATTCCTTGACTTTTTCGTTAAGACGCTCCGCGGACAAGAGCGTTGCGGGGCTGCTTACTGAAAGGAAGGAGCCAAAGTTGACATCAACAGGAATGACAAAGAGGGGTAAGAAGGACGACGAGAGGAAGATGAGAGTTACGAGAGGGAGAGAAAGGCCCCTATACAACGTTATACCTCATATCCATTCTTGAATTTATTGAACATTGTTTCGACGAAGTTTATCTGGGCGCTACCACCAAGGAACTTCTGTCTTCCCCACTCACATTTCTGAATGGACTTGGAAGAGACCGCAACGAGGTGCGTTCAAGTGTTGGGGACAACATAACCCGGTGCTACATGCAGCGACTTATATAATGGTGTATCTGTCTATGCTTCATCAGTATCGTCCCCCGTACGTCATACGGGGGGTCTCTGTACGCCCCGTGTGTACGGACGGATGGACGACCGTACGGGTGTACGGACGGTCTCCGTCCGAACGTGCCAGGGTCCGATGTGGGGGGGAGGGGAGGGGTTGACCCCCAGGGTTTGTAGGGGGGGTCTCGAGGTTCACATTAGTATTTTTTTTTTTAAACTAAGAAAAATTTTCGTGGTCGAAAAAGGAGAAAAAAAATAAAGCAAAATCGAATGAATCTACCG
>BFEA01000208.1:1005047-1024729 GCA_003427395.1 Chara braunii | reverse complement strand
GAAGGAGAGAGGGAAACATTTGCAGGTTGCCTGTTGTTTTCGTAAAGGTCAAGTTGAAGCAAAGTGTGATGCGTTCATTCAAAGTGCGAATGAACTCGCACTTAGATGGAGGGTGCAGTTGAAGAAAAGGAGAGAGGGAAATAGTTGCAGGGTGCTCGTCGTTCACACCTGAAGTGAGAATGAACTCGCACTTAGATGGAGAAGCAGGTGCGCACACCATCAGCGCGATGATTTAATATAGACGTTGGCTTGTCATTTGCATATTACCCAGTGAAAATGTCATCAAATCTTTGTGTGGAAAAGATACATATCCATTCCTATAAGTAACTCTTGTCATCACCTTCAAGTTGCCTAGTGTTTTTCTAAAAGGTGCAGTTGCACACCATAAGGAGAGTTTCCAGAAATCATTCAATGCAAAAAAATCATTCAATGGCAAATTGCAAAGTACACAGAGTCATTTTCAAAAACAAATCAATACAAAATTGCAAAGTACACGGAAGCTTTCCAAAATTCACAAAGTACATGGAGCCTTTCCAAAAATCATTGAAGAACACGTTCTAAGGCACATGTAGGCATTCCAAAAATCATTCCAGCCCACGTCGTATAGTCTACATGACATGCCCTTATCTACAGAAGACACTTTTGTACAGTCTATATCACTCCCCCTCTTCGCCACATGTCGAAAAGTCCTGCATCACACATAAAACAAACTCTGCCACTAATACGAACATGTCGAAGACCTACACGAAATCTGATTCAAGCCGAAGACCTACACGAACGTTGATTCGTGCCGAACAAAATTACAAAGTACACGAAAATTTCCAAAATTCACAAAGTACATGGACCCTTTCCAAACATCATTGAAGCACACGTTCTAAGGCACATGTAGGCATTCCAAAAATCATTCCAGCCCACGTCGTATACTCTACATGACATGCCCTTTTCTACAGAAGACGCTTCCGTACAGTCTATATCACTCCCCCTCTTCGCCACAAGCCGAAAAGTCCTGCATTACACATGAAACAAACCCTACCTCTAATACAAACATGTCGAAGACCTACACGAACGCTGATTCGTGCCGAAGTCCTGCATTAGACAAAAGGTCATCCGAACCTGATACGATGTTCACCTGCCTATACAAGTCCCAGACAGAAGCTCATCCAAGCCTGACATGATGTCCACGACGTGATAGGGTCTGACCCACTGCAAAAGGAGTGAGGTAGAATCCGAATATCCTGAGACGATGAGTATCTTCGTAGCATGCGTCGGGTGAAAAGAGTTAGTACGATCTGCATGGTAGCAACATGTACAGTCTTCGAGTAGCCTCCCGCGATCGTCAGCCTTGCGCTCGTCTATGTTGAACTCGATTAAAAGGACTTGGTTCGGGAATTCGTAGATTCAATATTCGGCAAGTCGCGCATGAGTATATCTCTTAAAACTCGATTCAAATTGCTCCAGTGACAGATTTGGAACGGACAACGGTCTCCCCAGAACGGGGGACTGTCATCATTTTCTCTCACGCCGGATACAAGGAATAATTCTCCATCCAAGCACGAGGCGATATGCATGATGAAGATCGATAAGAAAAACGTAATGGCAGGCTCACAACCTTCTGGCATTTTATCGAAAGATGTGCTGGTTACGTACGAATAATATAAACAGCTTCTCAACTCCCCTTCGGACGCAATGTAGAAATCAATTCTGAAGACGGGCCTGTCGCGTAGCGTGACCATCACAATGTACTGAAAAGTTGGGGTAGGCGGGGGCGAAATAGACAGCTGGACACGAGCGCGAACGTCTTCGGGAACCGGAAGGTAGCGGTATCTGGGAAGCCCAATGGTGGCAAACCACTCTAAACCATAAATGTTCTCAGCTGCGGTAACAACTGCACATCGCAGACTTTCGCAGTAGCCCAGGTCTCTGACAACGAATGTCCCACTGAAACTTCCAGACGACATCCTGCATCAGAAAAGAGAACAGCGTCATTGTCATATACAGAGAGGTGGGTAAATGGCGAAGTTGAGACCGTCTAATGTTGGCAAAGTGCGAATGAACTCGTAATTAGATAGACAGTTTGTCATGCAACGGGGTATACCGAAGGGGACGGGCTGTAAGCATAGTGCGAGTCTATTCACACTAGTGAAAAGACGAAACAACTAATTTAGAACGCTGCTAGTGAACATGTAGATGTCCAGCATCGCAGTAAGGGCAGTCGCACACATATCTCGTCTTCCCATTGCGCAGAGTCACTTCCTGAGGTCCGGAGGCTGAATAATCCAGATGGCGGTAAACAAATCGCAATTCGTTGTCCCTACGTTCGACTGTGAAATTTATTTCGTTGCAGCTATCGAAGAGGTAGTGAAGTTGTTGGTGCACCAAACAGTCGACCCGCAAATGCAGCTCATCTTTGAGTGCTTGATTTATGGCGAGCCTGTTTTTGAACCGTGCAAGGGAACCAGTAGGGCCGGATGTGTGAAACGCTTGAAAAGAAGTGAGCTTGACACCGTGAAATTCCTCCCTTGCTAGAAAAAAAACTCTCATTCGTCGACCGTCCACCTTGACGACAGTGAAGAGCGTCATGACGGTGGTGCCTCGATTACACACCCTCGCTCGACCGAAGTAGTCTATGATCACCGGCGCCGACTTCGTCGGTTGGCCGAGGCAAAACCAGACACACAATTTTTGATGCAACTTTTCCAACGACGCCCACTTAAGTTTCTCACATAAAATGTGTCATGCTTCAACCATCTTAGAAGTTTGGACGGATCCCTCTTCAAGGGGTTTCCTCTTCAGAAGTGACTTCAACCTGATAGGGTATGCCTGTACATCCTTCATCAGAGTGTACAGGTACCAAAAGTTCGACCCTACATCACGGCAAATCTGAAGTTGTCCTTCTTCCACACTTTGCCACGAAGGGATTTACCCGTCCGGGGCAACATCATCTTCGAGGTGCAGGTAGTCACGGTCCAGACCAGATCGTCCAATGTCTTCCCAAATGTTCTTCGACAAAATGATTAGATCGACATCCGGCGCTGAGGACTTCCTACTCTGCGACGAAGTCCCGATATCCATTCTTCATCAGCGGAGAAACACAAGGAAGCGTGTCAGTTGCGATTCTCGCAAGTGCATTAGCAAAAATTCCAGGAATGTTATATGCACGAAAGGGTTCGATAATTGGTTATTGGTTCGCACATCGGAAGAGAGCGCAAGTTTTCTAACCATCGTCTAATGCCGACTTATTTTCTACACATCATTCATGTGGGTCGATAAGTGAGAGTAGATTCGCACTTCGCAAATCAGCGCAAGTCCTGCAACCGCCACCGACGATTGACAAATAAATGACGGTAGATTCGCACTTCGCAACTGAGCACAAGTCCTGCAACCGCCGCTCAACATCTCCAACACGTCGTTCATGTGGAATTGTCAGACTACTCTCTTATTGGGTGGAACGGTCAGACTACTCTCTTAATCAGCGCAAGTCCTGCAATGATGGCGTCGATGAATGGCGAGGTCGTCCTATGAGTACAGCAGCAAAGTGGAAACTAACTCGGAGTTGTCTCACATAGCAGGTCATGGCGACTGGTGTCCATCCTCACAGTAAGGACAGTCGTAGATCTGTCTCCGCCTACCCCCTACGAATTCCAATGTTTGGACACCCGTACGGTGATGCGAAACTTTTCGTAGAGTGTAGTCATTGCAGTTGTCCTTGTGTTCCAACGTGAATAATATGTCGTCACACAATCCGAAAAGGAAGTGAAGTTGGGCATGCACCAAACAATCAACCCTTTGATTCAACTCTTTTGCGAGCGAAGGATCTATTTCGAATCGTTCACGGAAGCGCTCGAGAGCACCAACGGACGCGGGCTCACGAAAGTCTTCCCTCACAAGGAAAAAAACTCTCATTTGCTTACCACAAAGCTTGGCCGCCATGAAAAGAGTTAGCACAGGGGTGCCACGGTTGCACAGACGAACTCGGCCATGGTAGTCTATGAACACAGGAAAACACAACTGCGGCTTCCCGAAGCAGTACCATGCGCAAAGTTTAGCATGTTGCTCGTCCATGCAACCCCACTCTTGTTCGAAGCGCACCGACTCCCAGTCATCTACCATATCCTCGACGTCCATCTTTTGCTCAATGACTGGATGGAACTTCCAAAAGTTGGACTTCTTCTAAACTCCTGTAGAGGTACCACATATTTGATCCTCTATCACGAACTATTGTAGTTTGTCCATCAACAACACGTGTTTCGGGTGCAATGTAACCGTCGAGGCCGACCCCAACTTCGATATGCAGATAATCGCTGTCAAGACTGAGTGTTTGTTGTACCCAAATGCATTTGTTCATGATGATAAGATCCGTGTCCACATTCTCGATCGAAAAGGAATACTCGCTTGCGTACGACGAGGTTTCGTAGGACGTTGTCTCATATACAACTTCGAACGATGGTGTGTCGTCGTCATGCATCTTGCAGGATAAGAAACCGGAATTAGTTCGCACTTCACGTCTCGTCATTATCTTAGCGGAGTTCGTAGCTACCAAATCCGAATCAGTTCGCATTTATCTAAACGGGCCCGTTGGACGGACCGGAAAGACAGCCGTCCCCCAAGGCCACAAGCGCTTTCTCGCATCGTCATGCATCCTGCAGGACAAGAAACCGGAATTAGTTCGCAGNGCCGTCCCCCAAGGCCACAAGCGCTTTCTCGCATCGTCATGCATCCTGCAGGACAAGAAACCGGAATTAGTTCGCAGTTCACGTCTCGTCATTATGTTAGCGGAGTTCGTAGCTACCAAATCCGAATCAATTCGCATTTATCTAAACGGGCACGTCGGACGGACCGGAAAGACAACCGTCCCCCAAGGCCACAAGCGCTTTCTCGCAAACGGATGTCGGTATTGCAAGGCCTGTCACGAATTTGCTCTCATCCGTCCCTTTGCGAAAAGGTCTTCTCCAAGAATAAGCCACAGTTTCGGCGTGTTGCCATTGTTTCTCGTCCGAAGTCGAAAGTTTCCACCTCTTTGTCCAAGCGCCGGAGTACCTTTCGCGAAGATTAGACGAGTAACCTAGGCACCCACCACTGTATACGTAAACAACCGAAATGCGGTGAGGAACGGTCGTCCACAACCTCAGACTGTGCTCTGCCAACCCAGAACGGGACACCTTGAGACAGTTCGTCATCAGGCGGCCTAACAACCACAAAATCACCTTGGTTTATATGGCGCCGAGGGTGGAAGTTCACTTTTGGACGGCCCGCCCTCGGTCCTACATATATAAGCGAAGCATTTGGCGAAGGAGGGTCGGCTTCTTGAACTTCCTCCACAGTTTCGACTGATTGTGGCCAGAAGGTGTGAGGGTAGATCTCCGGCTCGTCCGCCCCGAGGACATCCTCTTCCTCACCCTCTTCGGCCTCCTTCTTCTTTTGCTTTTGGATCATGTCGTCCGCCTCGATGAAGATGGTTTTCCAGTAAGACAAAGCGTCCTCCCGCTTGTCGACCTCCTCCTTCCTATATGTCTGCCACATGTGTCTATGCTGTTCGAGGACGTCCACAAATTTTTGGACACTGTCACGAGCCATTCGAAAATCGTCTTTAACGACACGGGGAATAACACATGGCTGTGGAGGGGAGGTAGGGCCTGCATACTGGCCATCGACAACCGGGAACGAGTGAACTGGTCTGCCTTCCGGCATCCATTCCGCATCGGTACAGTACTTCTTGTACACCATGACGGGACTACCATCACGCATGAAGAATTTGAAGAGGTGCGGTTTCGATACGCCGACGATGGTTCTATCGACGTATCGATCCATTACCCGGCGCCAATCGGCAATGTCATCGAGCTCAATGCACTTCGGCGGTATCTTGTGCGACGACTCGATAAGCGAGAACAACTGCTTCATGGTGTAAGCATCGTTGTCCTTCAGTTTTTTTGAGAAAACACTAAAAGTCACGTCTATGTCGGTATGCGTGTGGCCAACGAGCATGAACTCCACTTCGACATCTTCGAAAATCCCGAATTTCACCAGAAGAGAGGCCAAACACATAAGGTATTGGTTTTTGTTTTCCCTCCGGCAATTGTCCGTCTGGATGCGGAGGTGGCGTGGCCATTTTTGTCCCGACGCCTGCAACTCACATAGAGTCTGCATAACGCACGTCATGGTGCCATCGGAACCGTGCGCATAGAAAGGCAAATACGTGTACACATAAATGGACGGTTTCCTGCCGTGAGCTACGACCGCGGTCAGGTTAGTTTTCATCATCATGTCGTGTCGATGATCCTTGGAGTAATTATACATGCCGATGTGAGGAATGGTTGTCTTTTTCTGATCCATTCCATCCACTATAAGGCAGAGGTATTCCGCCGGGTTCAAAATGGAACGAAGTTTCCAGTCAGCGTAATCCGCACGGTGAGCGACCTGATCTAGTTGGTGTTTGCGGTGCTTTTCATCGAAATCCCTACAGTCACGAAGGAGGAAGGCGTTGTCTCTGGCCTGTCTAAGGCGGACGCACTCGCCACACTTTGTGAACGAGTTGGACTTGGCAAGGTCGGCATGCCACAAGTACTTCCTCCATATGGAGTAGAAGACTTGCTCCGAAACGACGGTCTGACCCGCCGCTTCCAAGTCTGCCTTGATAGACTCGTATACAAGGAGCTTCGTGAAATAAGCAGGGAGCCTAACTTTGGGTTGTTGTGAGGTCCCCCTCACAACCATTTCGTTAGGCATAGCATCTCCATGTTCTTCCACGAACCTTGTCACACGAGCCAGCATGCTCACATACGCCGGTCTCGGGTTCAACAATCCCCATCGACCATGACGACCACGGACGACCCCGTCCGACTTGCACTTGCTATAATGACGAAATGTGTTTCGACATATCCCTATTATTTTGCACCAACCGACGATGCACACACGGCGTTTGCACTGCACTGGTTGGACTCTTTCCAGACCGCCGTCGAGGATAGTGAAATTGTCGAGGGTTTGCATCCACCACTCGATCCTCCTTTCGAGGGACATTTCGTAATAGGCTTCGCGCACCGGTTTGATATCGTCAATGGTCAAGACCCGAAGACACTTGTTCGTACAACATTTGTACGTCGGGACGAGCGCAATGTTAGTTTCATTCAATCGACTTTTGGCCCTCTTCGAACGCTATGACCTTCTAACCGGCCTATTTTTCCGATTATATCTTCTCCTTTCTCCAGGTAGGGGATCGGACAAAACTTGAAGGGCTGCTTCGGGAGTTCCAGGTTGGCTTTTGGTCGGGGACCCATGCGCTGCACCTAGGAATTTCGATCTGTCCGTGGGAGCGATTCTCGGCAAATCAGATTGGGAGGATTTCGATGAACTGAAGAAATCTGTGTCTACAAAACTGAAGAAATCTGTGTCTACAAAACCAGTCTGCCAATTTTCCATTGCACCCGTCGYTGTCATCGACGGAGAGCCAACTATTCCGGCTTCACATGCAATTCTCTTACCTATCTTCGCACTTCCACACGCACGTACCGTTGCCTGGTCCCTATCATACCCGTTTCCACCAAATGCACCGCACTGTTCCCGATCAGATCCGTTTCTATCGGGCGTACCATAGAAGTCTGTGTCCACCAACGACCGACTGTGGTCAAATGCTAGGGGTTGGGTAACTTCAATGCTTTCTGACAGTCTACCCGCTGTCTGCACGAGATCTGATCTAGTCGTTTCGGACACACCACGGAAATTTGTGTCCACGAACATCCACCCACCGGGAAACGTCTCGACATCCCGAACACCCTCACTACCGGGGATAAGCGCTGTAGATACGCGCTGACCATCGTGAACGTCGGTAAACCGAACAAAACGACGCCGGACGGACGTCGTAGACGAGCTTGAATGATTCGTCGGGGTCAACATCGAGAASTCCCTTTTCAAACCGCAATGCTGATCTAAGGGAGCTTCCGGGCTGCTGTCACAAGAACTACGTTCTCGAACATCGTCTTCTCCGTGTTGTCGTGACGTGGCGGTGGCGTGACACAGTGGACGGATTGGACAGCCATTTGAAGAGACGATTCACACGGAAACTGTACAACAAGAAAATCACGTCAACGTATGACGAGGTCAGGGAAATAAACAAGAGGGAGCAAACTCACATTTCAAATACTTATCACAAAACAGTGGAACAACAACATTTGAATCCATATCGTTTTGTCGGACCCTAATGTGAGGCTCAAGTGATATCTCAAGTCCGACTCCTCATCCACTCGTTCAGTGTGCAAGTGGTTTGGATATGTCCGAGTAAATTCGCACTTTTTCAGGCAAGAGTACAAATGCGAGTTGATTCGGACTTATTCAACGTACAGTAAGAAATTAAGTTCATGGTCGGAACAATACCGAACACAAGTGCGAGTCGATTCGGTATTATCCACTAAACAGCGATAAATTTTAAGTGCCAAAAAATTCGCACTTCAGAGGAACATTTCGATTACGCCGTGCAATAAGAAATTGGCTTCGTGGTTGGTTCAGTGCCGAGTAAACTCGCAAATACAAAACGACTTCATTCTTTTGGGCTAAGAAGAGACGCGAATTATCGACTAAAGAGGAACAAATTTAGGGGGATGGATGGTTGAAGAGCGAATAAATTCGCACTTGCAAACGAGCATTTCCATTATGAAACTGGGGCTTGTGGACTAAAGACTCAAAAATTTGGGGGATGGTTGGTTGAAGAGCGAATAAATTCGCACTTGTAGACGAACATTTCCACTATGCAACTGGGACTTTTGAACTGTAGAGTAAGAAATTTAGGGGGATGGTTGATTGAAGAGCGCATAAATTCGCACTTGCAAACGGGCATTTTCATTACGAAACTGGGGGTACAAGTGCGAGTTAATTCCGACCTTTGGACTAAACAGTGACAAATTAAGGGGTTGGTTGGTTCAAGAGCGAAAGAATTCGCACTTGTAAACGAGCATTTCCATTACGAAACTGCGGGTACAAGTGCAAGTTGTTTCCGGCTTGTTCTGCGTGTAGTACGAGCCACTGATCGTCGCAAGAGAGAAATAGGAAAAGATGGCGTGCTATTTTTCAAGATGGAGAAAGATTGTGAAGCGATGGGCAGACAGCGCATCGATGAAAATACATGGAGAGAGATGGCGCACCGAATGAGAGAGATGGCGCACCAAGAGAGATGGATGGAGTCACAGTCTTCCCCCGAATACAACGTCCGGTCATTACAGCTGAATTCGGGTCATCTTTCAGGAATTCGAGTCATCTTTCAGTCTAAAGACAACTGTAATGAAAGTGCGTTGTATATTCCGAGGAAGAAGGTGGATGGCGCAGGAAGGGAAAGAGATCGCGAACTGATTGGGAGGTGTGCCGCAGCGAGAGAGAGAGATTGCGCACTGATGGAGAAACATGGCGCAGCAATGGAGATAGCAGGCTCAACGATGGTTAGCGATAGCACAGCAATGGAGAAAGATGGTGAACCGAAGCAGATAGATGACGATGGAGATTGATTGGGAAAGATAGCGCAGCGATGGAGATAGATGATGAAGGAGATAGATTAGGAAAGATAGCGCACCGAAGGAGATGGATGACGAAGGAGATAGATTAAGAAAGATACCGCAGCGATGGGGATCGATGACGAAAGGTAGGTAGAGATTGCGCATCGGTGGAGAGAGATGGAGAGAGGACGCGCAACAATGGTTAGCGATGCCGCAGCGATGGAGAAAGAAGGTACAGCGATGACCAAGATTTGTTATTGCACAACATCAGTTCCATCGAGTTAAACCTTCGTTAAGCATACCTGTCACTTGTTTCGTGCGATTCCACAGTGATGGGCGGCTGCAACGACGATGGCCTGAAACAACAATACAATGGCGATGGCGGGATCGCGCACGAGTAATGAAGAACCTTTGGGGCAAGGATGGAGGTTGCCCGGTTGTCGAGAGAGATCGCGCAGTGATGGAGTGAGATGGAGAGTGAATCCACAAGCGCTGGACCATCTGCCCCCGGGGAGGGACGACCTGTACAACAACCTACTCCTCAGTATATGCACGCAAAGGGAGCACAACGGTTTTTGGACTTCGTTGTTCAGGGGGACCTTTTTGGGCCAGCTGTTTTCATGCGACCCACTTGCGTTACAGACGTTGGGGGAGCGGTCAACGTTGTTCCTCTTGGTACCGTCGTCTCGTGCGCGAAGACTCCTGGAGGTTTGCTCAAGCTGCACACGAACGGCATGTACGACGAGTGCAGACTGCCTATCACAGGTGTTAAAGGTGTGCTGGTGACCATCAAGAGTTTCGCGGGGTACGGCTCGAATATGCCGTTGTGCTCTCACTTCAAATGCCTTTACGATGGCGGCAGCAAGCGTCTTCCATCGCGAGAGCAATATCTCGATCTCGCGCTGATGGTGCCGAGAGAACGTCCGGTTCTTCCGCCAAGGGCATGTTTTCCGGCTTCTGCCACCCCGTGAGGGGTCATCCGGCTTGGCTCAAGAAACTCCAGGTACTGCAGTGGGGCACGGGAGTCCGATTCAAGACGCTAGGGGTCGGGTCAAGGGACGCATTGTTCACACGCAGGTCGGCCCGGATGCTCCTAGGAATACGTCGGACTTGCATTCTCTGGGTACAGGGACTCAACGGGTCGGTACTCCGAAACTTATCAAGGTCCGCTGCGGCGCCGACACATATTCGCTTCGAGATGAGACGAGAAGAGATTCAAGCAGATCGGGGCTAGATGTTGGAGGGAATGAGGCTGAAGGGATGGGCGCTGTCCGCGAAAGCTCTGGCGGGGAGCAGACTCCTTCGGAGAAGAAGAGCGAATGGCAGAGGATGGTGCGAGAGGAGGTGGCGGAAGGAACCCTCCTCATGAAGAGGATGAGAGGAAAACCAGAGGCGGTGATGGGCAGGGATGGAGGTGGCGACGGAGAACGTGCCTCAGGAAAGAGGCCGACGAAGGAAGAGGGTGGGACGACAAGTAAGAAAGCGAGGAGGCCTGGCGGTTTGACCATCCGCGAAGGACAAGCCGGGGGTGGAGGAGATTCGGCTGATCCAGGCGCTATGGCCGCGAGAGAACCTTCGGGGAAATCGAAACGGAAAGTCGCAGCTGAAGAAGGCAATGGCGAGAAGAAAACTCAAAGGCAGAAGACTGCTGAGGCGGCGAGCGGTGGCAAAGGGCCTGTCGGTAAGGAGTACGACGAAGCGGCAACGTTCTGGCTCGAATACGAGCGGAACGATGTCGGTGAAATCGTGGAGAAGGAGCTCCCGTCCAACTGCTCATCGACCCCAGGAAGGTCTGCGAGATCCCGGCTTGGGAAAGATATTACAACCACCACAGTCTGAGTCGTGAAACTGTGGACGACATCAAGGGTACGATGCTGAGTCAATTTCGCGAGAAAAAGGGGAAGATCTGGACGAAAAACCCTCTGGTTTTGGCACCCATCTACAAGCCGGTGACGCGAAAGCCGGAGAGAGCTGACAGGGTTCACAAAGATGTCTTCAAGCCAGAGGACAAGGACAAGTACTACTATTACCCTGTTAACGGACAACACACCGTGGCTGCTGTGAAGGAGTTGGAGGGTGAGCCAATATTCAATTTGTGGAAGATGCACTCATGGCCGGCGAGAGTAGTGTGGTTCTCCGACCGAGATTTCGCGGGGTATAGGCAGGTCAGTCTCAACGAGAACACGAGACACAAGATGTCTAAGCAGCGATCGCTGAAGGCCGCGTTCTTGGAGATGCGGGAGGAATGGGAGAATGAAGGAAGGCCGGTGGCCATTCAAGGGAACCCTTCCGGCAAGGAGGCCGAAAAACAAAAGTTCTTCGATTTCCAAAAGTTGATTTTGGGAAAGAGTCTGAACGGAGCTCACTGGACGTTGGCACAAAAAGATTCGTCGCTCGCCGACAAGGAGTATGTCGCTGCAGTTGGCAATGCATTGAGGCAGTGGATGCCGCTCGTGACGGCCGGTGACGACGTTTTCCGCAAAGCCATGGAATTCTACGCGAAATGGGCGGAGGGGAAGTTGTTTGGCGGCGACGGCAAGACGCCATTGTTGAGGCCGGGCAAATACATGCCAGACAAATCTTCCGGTCTGCAAGAAATTCCGGAAATGGGCTCGAAAGGGGCGGCTGGTGAAACGAAGATGGGGTGGCTGGTCCGGGTTCCGCCGCCTCCGACCAAAAAGAAAACGCAAGCGGACGACAAGTTTTTCGTGGTCGTGAAGGAGCCAGACATGTTCTGTTGGCAGTATCTCGTCGACAGGACCGATGCCGAGAAACTGTCGATCCTTGACGACATTCTCACGCTAAGGGGAGTGTTCGTGCAATCCGCGGGCGTCCATCTGAAGCGTCAGCACAAACTAGGAGTTCGTGAAGGCACGCGTTGCAGACACTCGCAATGCTTGCGAGTTTACCCGCACCACCGACGAACGAAACTGGGATCCCAAACGTGACATGTATTGGAAATTGCCGGGGAACAAAAGGACGGACGTTTGGGACTTCCTTTTCGGACTCGGACCGCCTGGTCCAACCGACCTCGAATACAGTCGACGGAGAAACCTGGTGTTCGCTGTGCTCAATGGGTACCACGGTGCACCCAGGGAGTCTGTCTCGCACTTCCTGAGAAGGTTGGAGCACATTTACTTCACGCTGGCCGAACCGCTCACTCTCGAAAACTACAAGTCACAGTTTGACGAGGAGGACCCTTTCGACGCTGAAGACATGGAGGAGTTGAGCGACTCCGAAACCTTCGATTTCGAGTCCATGCCACTTCCTCGGGTGGTTGGACAGGTTGGTGATGAAGAGGAAGGTGGCCCTTGAAGATATAGCACGTCCCCTGCCGGTTTGAAGCGTGTGTTTCGGGGCGAACCAGTCGACGACCAATCGTCTGATGACGGGGAGGAAGAGAGAGACTACGATCACGAACCTTGTGACAGGATCCCTGTGGACCATGACACCTGGCAGAATGACAGACTCTACTTCTTCGGCAAGCATCACCGGTTCACGTCGGAGGATGTCTAGGGACACAACGTCGTCTGGCACCCGAGGATATTCCAACCTGCTGTGAGGAATGGAATATAGGTCATGGCAATAAAGGAGGCCGATGGCAAGTGGAGTGGACTGAAGAGACTGGGAGCGTGTGCATTTAAGAGAAAGGCAAGAACTGCTCTGGTGGAGCATTTGAGTCTCATGAACCCCGAGAGGAACGATCAGGACGTCGATGCGTATGCAGAACAAAAGCTACATGAGTTGTACGCCAACAACATGTTGGAGTTTCGAGCGCCTTTCTACGCACTCGAAACGGTACCGTCTCGTGGCATTGACTGGCGCATTCCGCAACCTCCGCCGGCCGGTCAGCATCCGGGAGGGGGTGGTGGAGGAGACGAAGGAGACGGCGGAGGTGGCGGAGGAGACGGCTCACAGTTTGCCGAAAAGGGGACAGGCGAGACATCGTCGGTTGAGAAGGCGTCCAGCGGAAAGGGGTCGGTCGGAAAGGGGTCGGGCGGGAAGGGGTCGGG
Organism: Chara braunii; assembly: GCA_003427395.1. NCBI lineage: Eukaryota > Viridiplantae > Streptophyta > Charophyceae > Charales > Characeae > Chara > Chara braunii. The sequence continues at coordinate 1,011,243 of BFEA01000208.1, read as the reverse complement.
CGGAAAGGGGTCGGGCGGGAAGCGTAGAACGTCTGGGAGTCCCTAGTATATGGAAACTAACCCCCACTGCGTAGGGAGTCGAGATTTTGACATGCGAGACGAGGCCACCCTGGCGTCTAATCAAGTGCGAGTAGATTCGCACTTGTATGCGAGGAGTTTGTTTCCCGTTGCCCAGGAGAGTTCATCCCGCCATGCGCAGCAGAGGTCTCCTGTGCTCAACACCTTGCTCCTGAAAGAGGGCGCGTCTTCGTTTTGCCTGGAGGGCGGGATGCCTGCATTGCGATGGAGCGAAGGTGCGACCTCCGGTTCCCTATGCTCGGGCGACCGCCACAAACTCCGAATACATTCGGATTTGCTGTCGTCGCCCTACGCCATAAGTGCTCCTCACGCAACAGTTCCGCGGGGACAAGAAAATGTGACGTCCCGGCCCCCGCATCTTCAGTTGGACACAGGGTTACCCTGCTCGCCTCCTTTCTCATGTGTTGAGACTCGAGACTGGCGGTCTCGCGACGTGCTGGAGGGGCCCGCTCCAGGAGTGTTGGAGACCGGGGGTAGCGAGAACGAACGTCACACTCTTGGGGAAGACGAGCGCTCTCCGGGAACGCGTGTTGTACATCGGGAAGAGGAGACTCAACGCTGGCAGTCTCGCAAAGTGTTGGAGACCGGGGGTGGCGAGTGTGAACGTCATGCTTTGGAGGGTGTGCCCGTGGACACTGACAGCGAGAGTGCAGGAGCTCCGGGGGAAACGCATGCTGTACAGCGGGGAGAGGAGACTCGACACGGGCCGGCTCGTGAAGACGTGAAGTGGCTCCACACACGAGCGCTGGTGATCGGGATGTCCGAAGAGGTTCTGCACAGTCGCTCGGTTGTGGCCACAACGCGAGAGGGTGTCGTTAAGGAAGGTAAGTGGACGTCCGTGCAAGCTCCCGTTCTTGGCGACGATGAAGACGAAGAAGAACCCGCGGTGGAAGCTCGGGTTCATGGCGATGAGAAAGGCGAAGAACCCGTGGTGGAAGGCGATGAGGTGACTGTCGACATCCGGACGGATCCACAGCGGAAAGATGGTGATTCTTCGCCCACCCGTTGCGGTGAAGAACAGGGTGGTCGAGTGTCTGTCCTGAGCACCGCTCGGGGAATGGTGCTTCACGAAGCTATAGAGTTGGGTCACTTGGGTGACGACTCGGCAGCCACCGAGCTGGTTAGCGACTAAGGTGTGGCCGAGATGCAGAACGTCGAATCCTCTGTGGAAGGCGGTGAGGTGGCCGTCAGCATCAAGATGGATCCAGAACGGAAAGATCATGATTCTCCGTCCACCTGTTGCGGTGCCAAACAGGGTGATCGAGCATCTGTCCTCAGTACCGGTCAGGAAATGGTGCTTCATGAACCCATCGACTTGCCAAGCGACTTAGCTGCCACCGAGATGGTTAGCCACACAGCCGGGGCCGAGGTCCAGAACCTCGAATCGTCCGTGGACGTTGGCGCAGTGGCGCGACAGGAGGGCGAGTTTCCTCAAAGGGCTCTCGAGCACGGTAAGATTTGTGAATAGGACCACTCGCATATCTGTCACTGACCAGCTCTGTATTCGTCCAAATTGATGTCATGGGCTAATATACCGGTTACCACTAGTTACAAAAAAGCTTGTAGGTTGTGGGTTGTTTTCTATGTTCTACAGGTGTGAGGTTGTTAATGTCCCTGCCCATGAAGTCTTTAAAAGCCGTGCGCGAGAAACGTCTTTCAGGGAGGTCATTGGCCGCTTCACCGAAGAAGTCGTCAAGTGTAGGGTTGTTTAAAAGGGTCCAGATGCCTCGCCTTTCCCAGAGAGTTGTCAGGGTTCTGAAGGATTGTGGAATAGACAAGGAGGAAGGTCTGCGGAAACATTTGGCTGCGTCTATTGAGAGCGTTACTGCTTTGTCTGACGGGTCTGATGACGATGGCAAACGGGGTGTCTTGAAAGACCCGTGTCTTAAGTACATCGCGAAGGACACATTCAACAAGCGGGGATACAACTTTTTTGGGAAAAGGGCAGATAGTTCTTAGTCATTCCACCACGGGGTTTGTGCTCACTCCTCACACTTGTTCGTGGGTGTTTGTGCAGCTGGGGCTAAATCATGTTTTCGCGTTCCGTTGCCTACTGAGGAGCTTAGCGCTACGGACTTGAGAATGTTGCGGAACGTCTGTGGAGATTTCTGCAACGGCCACGAGGTGGTGTGCTCGGTTCGCAAAGGGGTCAGTTCAATTCCGTTGAGCAGAAAAAGTCTTCAAACTCTTGTTCAGGGGGAATGGCTTTCCGACGAGGTGGTGGAGTCGTACTTGGCCTTGCTTGCCAACGCTGCGTTACCTGGGTGTCCCTCTCTTTACATTTTCAGTCCATTTTTCTATACCAAGCTCGTCCGTGGCGGCTATCGACATGATAGGGTTGCGAGATGGACAAAAGATGTGGATATTTTTTCGCACGAGATGGTCTTGATTCCTGCCCATAAACATGGAGTGCATTGGACCTTATTGTGTCTCCGAGAATAACGGCTGGAGTACTACGACTCCCTCGTACAAGGCAATGACGGTTTTTCTTCCGATGTGATTGCGAACTTCACGCAATACCTCCGTGACGAAACAGTTTGTCATTATGGTCCAAAAACGAAGGTGGATCTCAAGGAGCCCAAGGTGGTTGTTCGTGGTGTCCCTCAACAATCGGACGGGTCGAGCTGCGGTGTTTTCATGCTCGCCTTCGCTTCATTTCTTACATGCGGCTGTCCGCCACCATTTCCGATAGACCAAAGCGACATTCCAAACATCCGGCTGAGGATTGCGGTGGACATACTCTAAGGCGCTGAATGATACCACTGTTGTAAAAATACGCGTAGTTTTTTTTTTCGAAATGCCATAAGCAGAAGTGCGAATCTATTCCCACTTGATCTAGCAGTCAGCCGGTTCGAGCTGTGCTGTTGTTCTCATGAGGTGCCGGATTGCAGTGGACGTTTTGGTCAAGTACAGGCTTAGGTGTCGATGTGAATATCCCAGCCTCGTGCTGTATCAATTTTTTAAGGGTTCTTCATTTCGTGGAACCTGTCATCTTTACTCGTAGGACTTTCGGCAGCGCCGTGCTTCCTTTGTTTGTTTTCGGGTTGTTCTCATTGCTTGCCGCGCAACATCAGCTAGAGGGTAGCAGCGGACGCTTACGTGAAGTAGAAGCTCAGATGCCGATGTAAATATCTCAGGCACGTGGTGCAGTTCCTTTTAAGTAGACGCTTACATATCGGATGTGAATATCCCAACTTTGTGTTCCTTTTGTTTACGCTTACGTGAAGTAGATGCTTAGATACTGATGTAAATATCCCAGCCACGTAGTGCAGTTCCTTTTAAGTAGACGCTTACATATTGGATGTGAATATCCCAACTTTGTGCTCTTTTTGTTTATTTTCGGGTTGTTCTCCTTATGTCCTCTCAGACCGCGGCAGCACCGTGCTGCGTTTGTTCGTTTCGAGGTTCTGCTCCTCTTTTACTCATGTGAAAGATATCGACGATTTATTCTTGGTCACTAAATTGTTTCGTGCTTATCTCTTTCGTTCGCGAGACTTTGTGGTGTGAAAGCCCCTCGCCCCCACCCCACCCTGACCACCCAGCTTTCATATGTTTTGGCTCGTCCTTTTTCTGCGTGTGCTTCCCCGTTTTACGATTCACCCCCTCTGCTTGTCTCGATTGAATGATGTATTTTGGTTCCTTATGACAGTTGCGAACTTGTTCTCCATTCGGAAACCAATTCTCGCCAGAATGTATGTGTGCTTGAAGTTGTTTTACGGATTCAGCGGTGCACTGAGTGATCACCAATTTTTTTATCCCCGGAATACATCTCGTGCTCTCCACGGAATGATGGTTGTTGTTTCCGTATGAGAAATGCAAACATATTCGCACTTCGGATGCCGTACATTTGTGATTGAACTGTTGGTTCCATGTGACAAATGAGAACATATTCGCACTTTGGCTCCATGTACTTTGTGATATTTGGAAAGCCTCCGTGCACTTTGCAATGTGGGATTGTATGATATTTCGCGTTCAATGACTTTTTGAAACATCTATGTGTGCTTTGCAATTTGCCCTCGAATGAATTTTCTGCATTGAATGGTTGCTGGTACCTTTTCGTGTGTTGTGAGACTTCACCTTTGGAAAAACACTAGGCAACTTGAGATGTTTTCACCTCGATGTTTGCGATGTCTCTGTGTGCTTTGCAATTTTACTTGTGCTTGAAGTTGTTTAACGGATTCAGCGGTGCACTAAATGATTATCAATTTTGTTATCCCCGGAATACATCTCGTGCTCTCCACAGGATGCTGGCTGTTGTTTCCGTATGAGAAATGCGAACATATTCGCACTTTGGATGCCGTGCATTTGTGATTGAATTGTTGGTTCCATATGGGAAATAAGAACATATTCACACTTTGGCTCCATGTACTTTGTGATTTTTGGAAAGCCTCCGTGCCCTTTGCAATGCGGCATTGTATGATATTTTGCGTTCAATTTAGAAAGTCTCTGTGCTTTGCAATTTGCCCTTGAATGAAATTTCTGCATAGAATGGTTTCTACAAACTGATCGTCTGCTCTGAGACTTCACCTTTGGAAAAACAGTGCGCAACTTGAGATGTTTTCACCTCGATGTTTATTCATCTCGATGTTTGCGATGACAAGAGATACTTGTATGAATGGATATGAATCTTCTACACAGAAAGATTTGATGGCGTTTTCAACCTGTGATATAGAAATGACAAGCCAATGTCCATATTAAATCATCGTGCTGATGGATTGCGCAACTGCTTCTCCATCAAAGTGCGAGTTCAATCACACTTCAGGTGTGAGCCCTGAGCAATTCCCTCGCACTTTGCTTCACGTCGAGGAGGGGATCGAACACACCGCCTGTAAGCACCTGCACATCACGAAACAAGAGCATGTCCCAATTGGAACATCGTCGGGTCCTCACCTCATCGACTCTCAAGATGACTACAACCAACAGTGGTAGGATGGTAGGTCCGCCTATCGGATGTGGATCTCACGGTGGAGTGCGAAACTCTACTCTCAAAGATCCACACCGGATAGAAGTTCCTGCAAGCAGCCGCTGCTTGCTTGTAAGGCATCTTATGATGTGTCGATATAACCGACATCCAGAACTGCTTGGTGAGCATCTAGTGCTATGCCAATGAGTTCCAAATACGGCAGCAAAGTCCCCTAAGAGTGTTCTTTGTCGGGTCCTCACCACATCGACTCTCAAGATGACTACAACCAACAGCGGTAGGATGGCAGGTCCGCCTACCCGATGTGGATCTCACGGTGGAGTGCGAAACTCTGCTCTCAAAGATCCACACCGGGTAGAAGGTCCTTCAAGCAGCCGATGCTTGCTTGTAAGGCATCTTATGATGTCTCGATATGACAGACATCCAGAACTGCTTAGTGAGCATCTAGTGCTACACCAATATGTTCCAAACACAACACCAAAGTCCCCTGACAATGTTCTTTGCCAGGTCCTCACCTCGTCGACTCCCTCAAGATGGCTACAGCTGACAGCAGTAGGATGGCAGGTCCACCTATCCGATGTGGATCTCACGGTGGAGTGCGAAACTCTGCTCTCAAAGATCCATACCGGGTAGAAGGTCCTGCAAGCAGCCGCTGCTTGCTTGGTAGGCATCTTATGATTTGTCGATATGACCGACATCCAGAACTCCTTGGTGAGCATCTAGTGCTACGCCAATAAGTTCCAAAAACACGGCAGCAAAGTCCACTGAGAGTTTTCTTTGTCGGTTCCTTACCTCATCGACTCCCTCAAGATGACTACAGCTAACAGCGGTAGGATGGCAGGTCCACCTATCCGACGTAGATCTCACGGTGGAGTGCGAAACTCTGCTCTCAAAGATCCATACCGGGTAGAAGGTCCTGCTTGGTGAGCATCTAGTGCTACGCCAATATGTTCTGAACACAACCGCAAGGTCCCCTAAGAATGCTTTTGGCACTGGAGTCCTCTGACCGCCGACTGTTTGGCACTTCGTGAAGGTTGACACTTCTTGAAGGTGGTCTACCACTTCTTAAAGGTGGTCAGTTACCAAACAGATCACGACCTGACATCGACCTCGATAACTGCGAATTGACTAGCTGTTCAACTAGAGTCTCTCTCTCTCTCTCTCTCTCTCTCTCTCTCTCTCTCTCTCTCTCTCTCT
>BFEA01000208.1:892633-914768 GCA_003427395.1 Chara braunii | reverse complement strand
TCTCAACAACTCGCTACCTTCTTCACCCGAATACAACGTACATACTCTGATTATAGCTGTATTTGGGGTTATCTGTCCGTCTAAATACAGCAATAATGACCGTACGTACGTTGTATACGGGTGAAGAAGGTAGCCCTGCCAGGCATCATAGCTGTGTGACAGCAATGGCAGAAAGTGCCCGAGCTTAACCTAGATCTAGAGTCGGCTAGGGAGAGTCTTGGTGCTCCTCTGTCCAGGCATGGCAGCCCCATACCTGAGTAACCTGACCCACTACGCCATGATACCAACTTAACCACATTCAGATGATTTCACACACGTCACACATTATATTTGCACGAACTACCCCCGAGTATCTGGCCTTCTTTTCGATACTATACATCTGCTAAATCGCCAGAAGGGCCAGTGCAAGCATCACGCAGAACTATCACTAGCTTTGATGTTGTGGTTCGCCGGAAGCATGAAGCAGTAGTGAGAGAGCTTGGAAGCATGCAGCAGTAGTGAGAGCGCTGCCGCTGTTCCGGGAGCAGGTGCACCAGCTTCGCCGCTTCAGCATTTCTACGGTAACCACAAGTGAGGTACTAGTAAGGGTGCGCACTGCGCAGCCTACGACTTCTTCAAGGGCGGTACTGCAAGTTTACTTGGTCACACCGGCGCTTCAGTGACACTGTGACAATCTGATTGAATGTGTTACCAGATGACATTTTCAAACTTAAGGAGAAACTTTACATCAGTCTCATACTTTAGACTGCAGCCTTGTATCTTTCTGTAGTTGTGGGGCATATAGCCCTGTATCTTTCTGTAGTTGTGGGGCATATAGCCCTGTATCTTTCTGTCGTTGTTAGGCATATTCATGAAACTAAACTGACGTTAATTCTTTGTCTTGTGTGACCACTGTGAGGGGCTCATTGGGCATCGTTAGACACTCCTTACGAGTTCCTTGAGCCACAAGGAATTTTCTTGGTCTTGTGCTGATTGCTTGAAACCCTTCTACATGGTTTGGGTTTACCAATGGGTGTGTGCCTGATAACCGCACAATAAGCACTTGCTGTTGGTTTTGATCTATCGGGTTTTCTTTGGTAGGTGGTCTTATAGTTTTTGGTGTCTTGCTCACGAGCCATTGTATGATGCTCCGAGTTTGGTGGCTTTCACTAGGTCAGCTTCCCTTTTTTTTTTCTTTCAGTAGAGTCAAAAAAAGGAGTTATAATTGGACTATGGTGCAAGATACAGTTTGCGATTGCACTTGGGGCACCCTACCTTGCCAGAAAGCTGGGTTGTATACATTGCTTGAACTGCAATTTGAAACTGTATCTTGGCCCATAGTGCTATTATAACTCATTTTTGCGACTCCCGCGTAGTTTCCCCTTTTTCTTAATAATTGTTTTTGGGAAAACTAGGGTGCGTTCACAGTTTCAGTTTGAAAATGTGTTTCAGTCATGATTTGGCGAATGCTGTGCCAAACCGAGGAAAAATTGTGAATGTATACAACCAAACTTTAGGGTCGGGTGGGGATGTGTTGTATTCGAGGGATGCATGAAGTGGATTTAAAACTGAAATGATTGTGACTGCCCCCTAGTTACCCCCCTCTTTTTTTTTTTTCAGAAACAAGTCCAGCAGTGTCACACTTTGAGTTTTGGCAGGGCAGAAAAAACATGTGTGGGCAACAAAATTGGGTGCAGACTCTGCAGAGTTTGAAAAGGGCAGTATCGCTAAAAATGTGGCTGTGGCCTGCGTGTGACTTTGTTGCCCTTTTCAAACTCGGCGCCTGAGTTCATTGCCCTTTCCAAACTCAGCACGCAGGTAAAAATTCTTTTGTTGCTCTTTTTTAACTCGGGGCGCGAGTTTGTTGCCCTCCTGCGATTTTGTTGCCCTTTTTCAAACATGTTTGTGCGACAACCGAACTTGCCCTTTTTTTCTAGCACAAGGCAGCTCCGATCTATTCGTGGGGAGCAGCACGTGCTGGGAAGTGGGCCCAGGGTCCCTGATGAACCTGACACTATGCATTCCATGGTTGTAGCCTTGTAGGACAAATTCATCAGATATTCATGTCCTTGAGATATGACCCATTGTTAATTTCCAAATTGAATCTTATGGGTGGGTGGGGTTAACTATAGGAAGCATAGTGATTTTAGATGCCTCGTATTTTCGTAGGAGGTCGCCGCACGGACACACCACGGAATGAAAAACGAGAGGAGTGCATCTTCCCTCAGAAAATGAACAGGTTTGCTATAAATAGTAACGAATGTATTTTATCACCTATCGTGGGCAGATGGACCACATTCATCTTCATTTCTTCTGCCATGTGGTGAGGGCCTTAGTATTAGTACTGTCAATGGAGGTGAGAACCTCCTTACTCCCCCCCCGAAAAAAAAGAAAAGAACCTGCTTAGCTCAGGAGCATGGTCCCACTAGCAAGGGGATAGGATAGAAAAGAGTTTGTGTGGCAGATGAGTGGCCCAGATCCGGCCCTGCAGTACTCGTGCGGTCAGTATTTTACAGTATTTTACATGTATTACCCGAAAAAGTAAGGAGATCTTTGGTCCCCCCTTCCTCTCCTTAAGCCACCGGTACTTGGCCCAGCTATTGAAGCCAAGCCTGAATATGCGCTGCGCGCCGATTTTCGCCAAGCCTGCAGGGGGTGGGAACCAACATGGGACATTTGTTGCTTGGCACAGGTACCGGCCCTTATTCTGGACCTGCTGCCAGCAGCTGAAATGTAAAGAGGCGATGGTTTTCTCTTTTTTTTTTTTTTTTTTTTTTTTTTAAGCCCAGGTTGTTGTAGAGGTGGGATACTAGACGATGACAGCCACCCACAGTTCTCGGCCACTCGGTTGTCCAGATGAACCCCTCTGAAGACCCCACCCACCCTTCCTCTCATCCTATTGCCCTGGCGCACCCCCACCCCCCCTTTCCACTCGTGTACTGGAAAGATCTCGCTGGCCGGTATTAAATGCTCTCGCGGGGAGCCAAAGCACAAACAGCCGAGAATCTTCGAAAGGGAAAAAAAAAAGAAAAAAAAAAAAGGGGAAAAAGGTACCAAGCTCTGAACGTGATTGCCCTCAGATATTCCTCTGCTGCAGCGAAGTGCGGCCAGATACATGTTCTGGAGAGTACTATGTCACAGTGAAACCCCGGATTGAAACAGTTGGCAGGCATTGAATGCTCCCCGTCTCTCACAGGAAGCAGAAGCACGAACAGCCGAGATACTGCTTCCAAAAAAAAAAAAAAAAGAAAAAAGAACAAAGGGGAAAAGAGATACCAGGCTCTGAATGTGATTGCCCTCAGATACATCCTCTGCTGCAGAGAGGTGCAGCCAGATTCAGGGCACGCTCACACTGCGGTAGCAAATCCGTATAAATTGGGAAAATGGGTTGGGCCGAATTGGGGTATTTGGGACGGTTCAGGTCACACCGCGTTCCCATTTAGCTAAAGACACGGTCGCTACCGTGCCATCAGGGTGCTGCTGTTTGGGGTTTCCAGTCACACAGAAGTAACCCCAAATATAGAACGTACATGTTCGTTTTATATTTTATGTAATTCTGCCTTTTTCCCTTTTTCAATTGATACCCGGTGTAAATCTTCCTTTTCAACTTTGCATTCATTTACAAAAATTAAATAAAAAAAGAATAAGGATTTGGTGGTAACCTCTGGAGGTTACCGCAAATTCCTCAAACCCGAGGCCAGGCAGGCCACTGACAAATGGGTTTGCGAATGGGGTGTTTGGGGTCGGAACCATTGTGTGTGACCAGCCGTGTGCACATTTTTTTGGGAGTTTTACGGTTTTGGTACCCATTGTGAGCATGCCCTCATTCTGGAAACTGCTACTTCACAGTGAAGCCCTGGAATTGAAATGGTTGGCACGCATTGAATGCTCCCCGTCTCTCGTACGAGGCTTGGAAGACAGTAATCACAAACACAGGAGGGCCAGAGTCAATTCGTGGATTTTTTTTTATTTTTATTTTTATTTTTCAAATCGTGGATTCACCAAAGTCAGGCCCAAATTGTGCTCTTACAAGAAACAAAATTAAATGCAAAGCGTATCGCAGAATTAAATGGCTAAAAAAAAAGAAAATGGCTGGTGGGCCGGTCCTCAGGTCTGGTTCCCAGCTGACGACCCCGAAGGTGGAGTGGCCATATTGATTCACAGTTCACTGTGTAACTCTGTCTCTGATGTGGAATCAGACAGTGAAGGTAGATGGGCCAAGGCGACCATTGCAGTTGGAAATCAACACTGGTGCATTTTCTCTATATATGCACCAGCAGACCACGTAACAAAAATTTCCTTTTTCCAATTGCTAGCCACAGTCCTCCCAGACACGAAGTACCTTTTGGTAGGGGGAGACTGGACCACAGTACTCAATGCACCTATGGACTCCTCTTCCCCTCTTTCTCACCTAGCTGAGTCAATAGCTCTGAATGAGCTAATGGTGGACTGTGGTACTTTTGACCCTTTTCACCAGTTACATCCCAACAGCAGATCCTTGACCTGGTTTTCTTCTAACAGACAAGATAACATGACTGCGACCAATCGCCGATTGGACATGATAATGGTCAGTGAAATGGCACTCCCTCTTTTTTTTTTTTTTTTTTTTTTTTTTTTKAWACAAACMCCCCCCACTGGTGATAGTGGTGCTGATAAGAGCAGACACCACTACCACCCGGGGAGAGGCTCCATCTATTGGTGGGGAGCATCATCTGCTGGAAAACGGGTCCAGCATCCCAAAGACAGATTGTCAACAGTGTGTCTCAGAAAAGACCATATCAAGGATCCCTGCCAGCATTGATTACCCTGAGCTACAGGGGATTGACTGCACAGGACTATGAAAATAAGCTTGAAATGCCAGCCTGCTCTATCTGTAGTAGCTATCCCATTGTAGACACCATGGGCCCTACGTCCAGCTGGGAAGAAAGATTAACTGAGCAGACCTGTATAGAAACAAGCAGAGTAGACATTTGTGAGCTTGGAGATTCGCCTTTGTATCTCTTCACCCTCAGAGAGAGGGTGGCAGGTAGGTAGTTATGGGCTGATACTTATTTTAGAGCTGCTTGCTCCAAACCCAGCTGGATGACTGTCACTACTGGCTGCATCCATTGAATGTGGTACACATCGTGGACGCGCGGGGATCCTCCCCAGGGGGCTCCAGGGAGGGATTCCCCGCATGGCCATCTTAGAAGAAATGCAGGTGAGCTAAGAGCAATGAAGGTGGGTGGGTGTGACTCGGAGGAGGATAGGCTATCCTTGTTGCAATCAGGACAGGATATCTGCCAGTGACAGGGCATGGGGTGGGAAGGGGTCTTGGAAATCCGTGGAAGGGCGTAATGGGAACGAGGGCTCTATATTAGTCCAGTCTTTAAATTCTAGCCTGTAGTCCCTCATCTCTTCCAAGTCCCTCAACCCTTCTTCTTGATCCCGACTCCATACCACTTTTGCAATCCAACCTTCTCTTTCCCCCCCTACCCAGTCTGTACAGAATACCGTAATCCTTCTCCTGACGTCCCCCATCTGTCTAAAAAGGTCTAATTGTTCTTTAGTATCTAGCCATCTGCGTGTGAGTTCCAAGTGTATTTGCTGCTGGATTTGTTCTGTTATCTCTGCGCCCTCTACCCGTACCTTTTCCATGGCCAGAGTGCATCTTTGCCACCAAAGTGCCCACATCACCGCCCTCCTTCCAACTCTGTACATATTTTTTGTAAAGGGCGTGACTGTCCCTGCCCGAGGCCAATGTCCGGCCAGTATGGCTTGCCACGACCAGGGCCAGGGAGTGTCTGGTTCCATTTTTTGCCAGATAAGGTCCCACCACCTCCATATGAATTGGGCAACCGGGCACTGCATGAAAATATGTTTAATGGTTTCCGCCTTCTTGTGGAAGGGAAAGAGGCTCTGGCATCGCTAGCACCATGGGAGCAGCAGGCCTCTTTGTTCAAGGGTTGTACGATCAATTAGCCAGTCGTTGGTTGGTAGACAGCGGTGACCTATCTGCCACTGTAGGGAGGTAATTTTCATTGGTTTGTGCTTTTGTTCTTTGAACCATCGGTGCCAGAAGGGAGCGGTCAACGTTCAAATGCCTGACCCATTTTTCGTTAATCATATCTCTCTGATGTCGTTTGGGTCGGAGCATTTTGTAGGCTGATTTGACCGTTAGTAGGTGTAGGCTAATATGACTTGTCTCAGGGGCGTCCCTCTTTTGGGGGGGCTGCCACGTCCATTCCACCGGATCCAGAGCCAAGTCCTGGATCGATTTGTCTGGCTGGAAGGCCACCCTCTGTCCCTTCTCTTCGATAATTCTCACCCGATTCACTGATGTTTTGTCCCTCCATTTGAAGAGTGTCTTACTATCTTGGAGAGTGTTTATTTTTGTGATAGTGTAGTATTCAATCAGGACCGTTTGGGGGGAAACCATATGTATCAAACCAATCTGCTGCGGGGTCCCTGTGGTCGTCACCCAGTCACCCTCTCTCAAGGTGGGGCCTCGTCTGAGGATCCGGTACCTTTCTATTGGATTGACTTCAATAAGAGTATCCAAAAACTCCTCTACGTGATGGCAGTATCGTAGGGATATTTGCAACTGGTCCCTTGTCTTCCACTCTTGCCTCTCATTCTCCCAGGGGTCCCCAACCCTAAGTACACTGTGTTTAACCCAGCTCTTCCAAGGTGGATATGAACTTATCATCACGCGGCCCCTCGTGTCTGTTACCCATCTGTTGCCAAAGAGAGGTTGCAATAGACCTCCTCCCAACGACCAGGTTGGGTTCTATCTGGGAGTGAGAGTTTGCGCTAGGTTTGCAACAGGGATGCCAAAAATTATCCAGCGACTGACCCCCTCCTTTTGAACCATCCCTTCCATCTGGGAGTTTGCATGGGATTGTCCAAAAGCGGTCCTCTAGCCAAGTGAGTGGATGGATCGAATGGGGAGTGGCTGGGGCTAACCGTGCCAGATGTTCCAAGGTCGGGACACACCATGGGCTCTGGGGGGGGAAGATAAGTTTTTTAATCCATTTGACTCGTAGTGCCTGTACCTGCGTGGTCGGGTCAAGTATCCCCAAGCCTCCCCCTGCCTTCGGTTGGATAATGGAGTCCCATACCACTCTGCTGATTACATTGGATTGCTCACCATCCCCCTTCCATAGAAAGGTTGCTGCCTTTTGCCTTAGAGCCCTCCGGGCTCCAATGACACTCCCTCTGGTGCACAAGGCAGTCATTTCTACATACCTTTTATCGGACCACAAAGCAATCTCTATCTCGATGTCCATGGGCGTCAACCTTGCGAAAGGAAGAGGTACCTTCAAACTAAACATGCGAATCATGGAAGAACCTTGCATGCAAGAATGGGTCACCAACTTTTGGGAAGAATGGCGCTCCTTTATGACTATCCACAAAGACCCTGGTACTTCGCTGGACAAGGGACTACATGTGATGTCTGCTCATCTTCAGACCATCTCGAGGATCAAAGCGGTAAACCGCAGGTATGAAGAAATCCAACTGAAAAGGAAAATAGAAACGACCGAAAATAAATTGGGTTAACACTTACTCCGACAGGTATTGGCTGTACAAGAGAAACCTATGGCTAGAGGACTGGTGAGAGCTACAGATTAACCAACAGGAATCTTAGGCTAGATACAAAAGAATTGATGATATCCTAACAAAGGACAGGATGATTTCCAGCACATTCAAAGTGAAAAGTCACACCAATCTGCCCCACTTAATCACTGAGATTACCCACCTAGTTGACCGTACTCAACCAATAGCGCAAGACTCGACTAACATATGCAACTGCGTGAAATTATTCTATGAAAAATTACTAACATCGGAAAAGGATCACATGGCCCCACTAGTCCCTCCAGAGATGAAACCTATGCTGTGAGACTCCATACATAGGATCCTATCTCATTTGGAGGAAGAAGGTCTGGACCAACCAAATACTTTAGCAGAACTGACCATAGCCATGAAGAGTATGGCAAGGGGCAAGTGCCCTGGCCCGGATGGCTTCCCTGTTGAGTTCAATGACATGTTTTGGCACCTCTTGGGTTTAGACCTCCATAGAATCTTAAACAAGGTTTTGGATGACGACAAACTCGGACCATGTACTACGGAGGGGGTAATCACCCTCCTCTACAAGAAAGGATATAAAGCAGACGTAAGGAACTATCGTCCAATATCCCTTCTAAACGTATCAGGGAAGATCCTCGCAAAGACTTTAGCTAGGTGTCTCCCCCTTAATGACAAAACTGGTAGCCCTAGACCAATCTGGATTCGCCCCAGGTAGACTAGTACTAGACAATGTAATGGTAATATCACAAGCCCTCGATCTTATTAATTTGCGCAAATGTAACACCTCTATTATCTTGATTGACTTTGAAAAGGCATATGATCGTGTAAATTGGAAATTTGTACAGGAAGTCTTAAATAAAATAGGAATAGGTAGGAAGTTTAGGAAATGGGTGAATATTTTGTACCAGGGATCACAAGGGAGGGTGGTGGTCAATGACTTCATTTCCTTCCCCCTCCTTCACTGTTTCGTGGTCCTTAAGGCAAGGGTGCCCTTTAGCCCCTTCCCTATTTGTTATTCAATTGGAAATTTTGTTAAACATGATTTTTTCTCACCCTGAGTACAAAGACCTCACATAGTGGGAATTCTGATTCGAACTTAGGACCTGATGGGTCTTAATATGACCGTGCTTCATGTGATCTTTGGTTCGCTGTGTGGTCCAGACAGACCGGTTCTTGGATTTAGAGGCGCTTCGAACTTGGGACCGGTTTATTGACTTTGACTAAAGTATCTGCTTGGGGTGTACCGTTTCCGGTGACTTCGTAAGATTGACGGTTTGCCTGGTCCTAGGGCTAGTTCTATTGTAGGATGAGCTTGAAGATATAAGTAGTTTTGTAATAGACCTCTCAGTTCATCTTGCATGAGGTATTAGTTGACCCCTGATGAAGCCGAACAGGCGACCGACGCAGACACGGTGTAGGGTCTTGTCGCCTGAGTTACATCTGTGTTATTATGTTTACTTCTCGACGCATACCTGCGCTCGGTTCTAAGTCTCTCTCTCCGGTGTGGTGTGTCATGAGTATGCTACACTTTTGTGTGATTTGACACATATGTGTACCTCACCTTAACTGATGTTTGTAACATTAGTTCACGCATGAACCAACGTAGCAATTACACTACGATTGTGTGAATGCGTCTTTCCACCAAAACTTACCTTATCATCTTCTACTTACCTTTCACTTACTACTTCTTATGTCTATTGTCTTGTCCGGTTCCAATTAGCCTTCTTAATCTTTTTCTCGTGTTAGGGTTTACTATTTTGTTTCTTCCTCGATTCATGGATCGACGAGTGTGTCATTACTGCCGAAGACCTGGTCGCTTCATTCGTGAGTGTCGGACACGTATTGCGGGATATGGAGCAACAAGCAAACCAGTTTAATCGAGCTAACCAGGCATTGTCATCTAACTTGACTCCGATCTTGCAGGCTCCAGGTTCCATTGTCTCTTATCAGGAGTCGTTGCATGACGTACGTATTAATCAAGGAAGTGGCGGGCAAGCTGGCGGTTATGGTGGAGGCTTCAATAGTAGCGGATCTTCGGGCGGCTACAATGGTGGTTACAACGGAGGGTATAACGAGAGAAGATCGTGGAATTCCGACCATAGAAACGATAAAGTTAATTGGATGTGGACATAGATGTCCACTGAGATGGCAGAACGGGAAAGTATCAAGAAGGAAAAGGAGGAGGCCGCTAAGAGAGAAAAAGGGTCGAGGAAGAAAAATGAGGCGGAGGAAAACAAATGTAAGAAAGAGAAGGACAAAGAAAAGTTCAAGACAAGTATTGGGCGTATGGTCGATAGTCAGATGAAGCGCGTATGTGAGGAGGTCTTGGGCAAACAAGTCGAAATCAGTGAACCTTTCGTTATTTAGACGACGGAAGACATCAGAAGAAGGACGAGCGATTATTCCAAGAAAGATTTAGAGGACGATGCCAGCAAAAGGAAGGATGAGGAAATTTAGAAGTTGAAACAAGCGATGGCGGACTTGCAATGGAAAGCTAATCGAACCAGCAGTACGGATTACGAGCTACAGTCCCTGCGATCTGACAATCAACATCTGATTGAAGATGTGGTGTATCTGAAATAGCAAGTTGATGAGTTGAAGAAAGGTACGACCCATTCTAGGGCAGAAGCCTCGAAGAGGAATGCGCCGAGTAGCAGGATAAATGCGGCAAGCACCAGTGTGCCTACACCAGGAGATTACGTGAAATTGTCAAAAGCCTACAGGCGACTCAGAGACGATAAAGACATGGCTGAATGGGAAGTACAAGCTCCGAAAGAGAGGATCGGACGGATCAGCGCGGCAACTACTCCATCCCCGATTAGTACGAAACGTAAGCGTATCACACGAAAAAGCGGATCGTCGTCGAACTTGAGGATTCGATTAGGGCAGGCTGCCAGCCCAAGAAAATCATCGGAAGTAAATGCGAATACACATGCGCATGCCGGATTTGCTAAACAACAGGATGAAGACAGAGAGGGTTTTCGCTGAAGGGTGTGTGTCGAGCTTTCGAAGTTGAAGAAGAGGGAGATTGAAAAGTTGTGCGATGATGAGATAGTTACCTATGTTACCATCAAGGCCTCCTCAGAAGAAATTGTGGGGATCTATACGGAGCGTGCGTTCGACAAATGCGAACGTAAACGAATTCTTCAAGATGACGACGTCCAAGTGATTGAAGAGTCGGATGATCTTGCAAGGGAAAATTCAGGAGAGGAGGTGGGGGAGGAAGTCTCCGAAGGATGCCAAGGTTGGCTGTCGAGCGTGGGTGAACTCTCTAATCTCGCTCTTGCGTGTGGGGATGCACGTGGGAATAATAACTTGCTAAAGGATGGTAAAATTGATAATGTTTTCCGTTTGGCCATACTTTCTTTGATCCTCCTGAAGCGAATCCCTTGGTGTGTCAAGTTTATTTTATTTATCCGCTATTTATTGTCTGTAGATTACAATTTTTTTTCTTGCCCTGGTCCTCTGGTGTACATACTGGTATCACCTTGGTGCAAACACGTCTACGTAGGATGCACGTCTATATTGGCTCTGTGCAGATGGAAGGAACACGTTGGGAGAGTCAATGCATCAATGAATGCCGACATTCGTAATCATTGTTTATACTGATGGCTTAGACAGTGTCGGGTTGGAGGGTACGTAGTAGTTCCTATTGCACACACTAGCACTGATCAGCTATTATAGACCGAAAGCGTATTTTATTCGACGGTTAAATCCATTCCTGAATTCTATTTCCACTCATGGGAGATTAAAACAAAGGAGGAAACCACGTTCGGGGAAAAGAGAACGAAGGTGTAAGAAGGAAGGAGGTTGTGATGATTACGATGGCACTGTCGCGATCGAGGCTCCGTGCATGTTTGAGTCGTCTATTGCGGTAAGCTCTACTAATATTCAAGAAATACTTGATGAGTGCTTCCGTCGGCATGTTCGAATAGTTTCGGTGAGATGCGTAGGAGGTAATGTTTTGATCAGTAGGTGAAAAATTCTCAAACTGTGTTCTGGCTCGTCTGTAGTAACTACGGAGAGTTGGACTAAGTTGTTTAAAAACTGTAGAGAGAAACTGGTATCAGGGGTTAGTCTTCTCTTTGTGAAAATCTCACGTTTTTGCTCGAGATTTGAAAAGCAGAAAGGGGAACTTACTGAAATCCTGTCTAATCCCTCGAAGTGCAAGAGATTGTATCGTGAGCCGTTCGATAAACTTTTAATGTTGTATAATTGCGTTCGATGTTTTTCAAGAAAAGAAAGTAGGGCGAGCTTACGAGCGACTATAGCTCGGGTTGTTAAAAATCGTTTTTCTGTCAAACTTATAATTAGTGCTACTTTGAACTTACCCTTTGATTCCTATCTTTCAAAGAAACGCGTTAGGAACCTTTGTCTATCCATTATTCGTGCTTCTTCGATCCATCCTATTTTGTAGAAGATCGTATGTAGGAAACTGAGGATTGTCTGGGTAAAAAACAAGTCTGTCGGCGATTTTCTGTTGAATTTTAGGGAATTTTCGAGACAATTTTATTTTGCTTGCTCATGTGGAGGGCTTAATCTTCCGAGATGCGGTGAACATGTAGCGTTTAGATTTCGCGAAACATGATTGATTCCAAGTATTGCACGTAACAATAAGAATATCCTATGTCCTGTTTTTCAACGGAATTTGCAACAGCTGAGGAAGTATATTATTGACGGATTGGGCAATATTCAGGAAGGTATGAATGTCTTTTCGATCTCCAATTATCAGTTACGTAGTTGTTTTAACAACAATAGGGGTCTGTATCTTTCGGATAATAATGTGGTTGAAGTGCGGGCAATTAAACAACTTCGGTACCAGTCCAGTCCAGTCCAGTCCAGTCAGTCTGCTGGGGGTATACCCCAGTTGTTGTCTGTTTTTCATCATTCTTCAATTTTACACAACTTGGAGTACGTGCGTGTTGAGTCTGCGTCGGAGCTGCGTTGTCCCTTCCAGCTCCATCTCCACCTCCTACTTCGTTAACCCTTCTTCTCCATCCTGACGGACCGCCATCCCAGCGGGTCCGGCACACTGGTATCTGAGCGGGAACGGTCCCCGCTCCGGCCCGCCCGCCCGCCCCCTCGTAACAAGGAGAAATCGGTGTAATCCCGATAGCAGGATTTTCAGGGTTTTGCAGGGCTAAAACAGTGAAATAACAGCAAAAAAATGGGAGCGTGCAAAGGCTGACACGTGGCGGAAAAAGGGAGTTGTCGTCACGACGCATGTGCGGAAGTGCCAAGGCCAAGGCCGCCGCACATGCGCGTGCGCCACGCGCCCACGCTGCCCCGCCCCGCCCTGCTCCCGGATTATTATTATCAAGATCCGAGATGCAAGGCCGCCACGCGCCGCGCCCACGCTGCCCTACCTCGCCCCGCCCCGCCCTCGAATTATTATTATCAAGATCCGAGATGCTGCATCTGCCAGGGTTTGAACCTGGGCAGCTGTTGCTCATGTGCGTGCGTGGCCAGTGCCTTAACACACTGGCCAAAGCCACAGTATGAGCTGATATTGTGGCTTGTTGTTGTTGAAGAGGTGGCACAACAGCTATTTGCCCCCCCCTGCCCTCTTCGCCCCGTCGATGAGTAGCGAGCAGCGTGTGGGCAGACAACTATTTGCCCCCATGTGCGGCCTCTCTGCAGTGCCACATGGCAACTTGCTGTCGATCTTGAAGACCCCCCTAACTAGAGGGTTGCACTACAGTGACATCTGGGTGGCTGATCAAGATCTCAGCCCACCCCAACTTTTTTTTTTTTGTCGTGGCATCAGGCCAGCAGCATCTTGAAGGCCAAGATTTTGTGGATCCTCGTAGTGCTCTGCTCTTGGCCACCCAAGAGCTCGGTATCACCATCCTGCCCACTAACCTACTCTCCCCCAACCCCTTTTCTCTCTCCCCCCCATTCATCTAATCATCTTTTCTAACCCTACCACTACTCTCTCTTCCTACCTCCCTCTTCACTCATCTCCCACAACTTTTTTCTCTCCTCTCCTCCCCACTCACCATCTTCTACTAATCTCATCTACTCCTCTCCACCTTTTATGTATCCTTCTCTTCCATTCTACCACCCTCCTCTCCCTCTTCCCCCCCTCACTACAACCCCATCCTTTCTCTCATCTCCCCCTTCAGTCTTTTTCTCTTTCGCACCTATTTCTCTTTTTTTTTTTTTATACTTTTTCATCCCCCCTCCCCTCAACTTCGAAACTTTTCTGTTTTTCTTCTTTTTATCTTTTTTTTTTATATTTCCATAAAAAAAAAAAAATTCCAAAAATTCGAATTATCTTATTCCCCACCTCTTTTTATCATTCTCTGATTTATTTTATTTTATTTATTTATTTATTTATTCTGAAAATTTGAATTTCTCCAAAAAAATAAAAAATAAAATAAAAAAATAAAAAAAATGAATTTCTTTGTGGCACCCTCGAATCTGATTAGGAGTTAGTCATTCTTGCTTCGACACACATTTTGACCCCGTGGGGATAACAAAGTGTTGCCAAAATTTTCTTTTCTTCTTTTACTTGGTCTTTTCAACACATTTTGACCCCTTGGGGGTAGCGAAGTGCTGGTAAAATTTCCTAATTTTACTTAGTCTTTCTTCTTGACGGCACACTTCGACCCCATGGGGGTAACGAAATGCTGCCAAAATTTTTGAAAAAAAACAACACTTAGTTTTTCTTCACCTCCTCATCTACGTATTTATTTATTTATTTATTTATTTATTTATTTAATATATATATATATATATATATATATTTGAAATTTATAATTTGCGGCATTTTGAACTTTAGTGTGCTCATCTTGGTCCCTCCTTCCTCTTGGCTCATTCTTGACCTCATGGGGGGTAGGGAAATGCTGCCAAAAATTACAAAAAAATAAATATCACTTATCTTTTCACATTTTATTTATTTATTTATTTTTATTTTTATTTATATTATTTTTATCTCAAAATTTCATTGTTTATTTTATTTTCTCTCCCCCTCCCCTCCGTGGTTATTATTTCCTCCATCTTCGCGGCTCTCATCTCCACATCCACCCGTCACCCTGCGGATACCTCCTCGACATCGCCGTTCACTGCCGAGTCCACCCATACGTCTCATGCCGACGCAGACGTTGAGGAACTCATGCGGTTCACGGCTGATATAGACCCCGCCGTTTGCGATTTGATTCGAGAGTATCCCGACATTTTCCCCCCGTATTTCTCATATATTAGGATCCCTCCCGTGTGCGGTGTTGAGCATTCTATCCAGCTCGTACCTTACTATCATGTCCATCATCAGGCACCTTACTGACTCTCGATTCCAGAGGCGAAGGAAGTCAAGCGTCAGCTTGAGGAGCTCCTTCGACTGGGTTTTATTAAAGCCAGTAGCTCCCCCCCTTTGGGGTGCACCCGTCCTCTTTGCTCGCAAAGCGGATGAAACTTTTCGCCTCTGCATTGAGTACCGCGGTCTTAACCGTTACAAGGTTAAGAACAACTATCTCATGCCTCGCGCGGATGAGCTGTTTGACCGTCTAGCAGGCAACCGTTTTTTCACGAAGATCGATCTTCATAGCAGTGACCACCAGATCCGCGTAGCCACAGAGGACCAGCCGAAGACCGTCTTTCAATCGCATCGGCCACTATGAGTTTACGGTGATGCCATTCGGCCTCACCAATGCAGCCGCCACCTTCCAGAGGGCGATGAACGACATCTTCAGGGACATCCTTGAAGAATACGTTCTCATATACCTGGACGATATTCTGGTCTATAGTCGTACCTTAGAAGACCATCTCAGACACCTCTGCAATGTCCTCCAACGCTTACACAAGCATGACTTCTATGTCAAACTTAGTAAGTGCCTCAAGCAAAGTAGACTTCCTAGGATACCATGTGTCTGACCAGGGTCTCCACATGGATGACACGAAGATCACTGCTATTGCAGAGTGGCCTGTCCCCACATCTGCCAAGCAGCTTCGCAGTTTCCTAGGCCTCACTAGTTACTAGTATAGTAATTTCATCCGAGGATACTCTATAAATTCCTACGTCCTTACCTCCACCCTCCTCCGAAAGAACCCGCCATGGTTTTGGACACCCCTCTGCGAGGATGCTTTTCACGCCCTCAAGAAGACCGTGACTTGTGCGCCGGTTCTTCGCCTCCCTGATTTTGATCGCCCCTTCATTATCTCCACCGATGCGTCAAATTTCGCAGTAGAAGCAATATTTTCTCAGGCATTCCCCTCTCCTCCCGATTCACCTTATCCTCATGTTCCTCATTTCCCCCCTCCTTCTGCTGAAACCTTTTTTTCGACTGACGCCTACCCTCCCACCACTTCCTTCCACGGACAGTCCTCCCGTTACTTACTCCCCGACCATCGTGGAGGATGGGACTGTCGAGGCTCGTGTAAGGGATTTTCCAATCGCCTTCTACTCCCGTCAGCTACGGCCTGCCGAGATAAACTACACTACCGATGAATGTGAGGTGCTCGCAATAGTTTATGCTACCCGACATTGGCGTCACTACCTGCACGGTGCGCACGGACAACTCAGTTGTCCAGACTTTCCTCACAAAGCCCAAGCTTTCCCCTCGACCGGCACGTTGGTGGCGTGACTTATCCGAGTTGAGTTCACAACTCAGCCCATCAAGGGTGAGACGAACCACGTCACCGACGCCTTGTCCCGTCGTCTTGATCACAATCAAGAACCCATCCATTTTGCTGCCATCTCCATCACCATTGTTGAGCAGTCGGTGATCGACGCATATCGCACTCAGTATCGTCACTGCCTGGATTATCACGTCATCCATGCGACACTGCGAAGTGGCAAGACCATTCCCTCATACTCACTCGGTGAGAACGGTCTCGTGTACGGGCATGGCAGATCTGGTCAGCTAGAACCACGTATTTGCTTTCCCTCCACCGGAGAGTTCCGCGTCCAAGCTGTAGCAGAGTTCCATGACCAGACAGTTGCCGGTCATATGGGCTTCCACAAGACGTTGGCTCGTGTTTGCCGTTTATACGTCTGGCCGAAGTCCAAGAACTTCGTCAAAGCCTACATCCAGTAGTGTCCTACCTGCTAGGAGGAGAACATTGCGAATCACCTTCCGTATGGGTTACTTCAGCCCTTACCCATACTCGAGGGTCGTTGGTAGTCCATCTCGATGGATTTCATTGGTCCCCTCCGCCCATCCACTGAGCGCGGTCATGATGCTATCTTGGTCATCATCGATCACTTCACGAAGAGTGCACTTTTTGTCCCGTGCCACTATCGCATTTGCGCTCGTGAGGTCGTCGACATCGTCTTGGACCGAGTCGTGAGAGATCACGACTTACCTCAGAGCATCATCTCCGATCGTGACCTGCGGTTTACCAGCACATTCTGGCGACGTCTACACGAGGTGTACGGATCCCAACTCCGCTTCCCATCATCTTACCACCCTTAGACGGATGATCAGACTTAGGTTACCAACAAAACTCTCGGTAATATCCTTTGAAAGTTTATTAAGGATGACCAACAGTGAAACTTACACTTATCCCAAGCGGAGATTGCGTACAACCACGTTGTTTCGCCAGCCACGGGGATGTCGTCATTTTATTGCGACCTCGGCTACTACCCTCGCGTACCCACGGACTTCCTACGACCATCGTGGTTGCGCCCAGACACTCGTTATCCTGCGCTTGACGACTGGATCGCCCACATAGCGACGATTATGAAGTGCGCACACGAGAGTCTAGCCGACTCCCAGACTCGCATGGCCACACGAGCAACCCGATCACGAATGGATCACCCATTCAAAGTCAGTGACGATGTGCTTGTCGACGCACGCCACTTGCAGCTCGAAGCGGATACGCTTCGCAAGTTCAGGCGTCGTTTCGTCGGTCCTTGTCGCATCCTTCAGGCCGTCGGTTCTGATACTGCCACTAGTCCGGTCAGCTTCCATGTGAAGCTACCTGATTACCTTCGACAAGCTCGCGTACACGATGTTTACCACGTCTCCTCGCTGCGTCCTTATCGCAGACCGTCTGAGCGCTTCGTCGGACGTCCTTATGAGCGCCATCCACCTATCATGGTGGACAGTCACGAGGATTTCGTCGTTTTTGACATCGAATCTCGCCGAGTTACTGACGATACCCCTCCACGCATCGAGTACCTTGTGTGTTGGAAGGGCTATCCTGATGAGGAGGCTACTTGGGAGTCCCTCGAGCACTTGCAACACGCCCGGATGTTGGTGCGTGCATATGACCGTGCTCGGCGTGCTGAGGCATCTGCTCCTACTCAGTCGACTGACCCTTTTCCTCCTTCTCCGACTAAGGAGATCGTTGAGGACGAGCCCGCTCCCTCTGACGTTGTTCTTCAGCAGTAGACAAACGCCTCCCCACGCCCACAACACACTCGTTGACGCCCTCGACATCTCGACGACTGATACTCTGATCACCCACTTCTCCCTACTGACTCACACCATCAGGTACTCCATCATCAGTTTTTTTCAGGATGTCAGCATTTTGCAGCCCTGCTTCGACATCGGCTCGACTCCTACTTCATCGACGTCATCGACGACTTCAGCTACTTTGGACGTGACTACTTCACGCCACCACCCTACCCTGTACATTCCCTTGCATTTGTTGCATGATGGTTCTCACTTAGCTGAGTCTCTTTGAGTTGGGTTCTCCCTTGGTATCACATAAGCATTGAGACCGTAGCGTTATCTTGGTTTCCCTGCTCCCATATCTAGCTCCCTCCTCCCCCAGTCGGTGAGTTGTGTGCATGTTTCTCTCACCCACTGCCCTCATCACCCAAGTGCCGTCTCTTGCATGCCTTCAGTTAGGCATATCTCCACCCTATTCTAGACTCCCTTTTTCATGGTCGACCCTGCATGGTGTCACCCTTTTGTCGAGCATTACCCGCCCTAATGGTCTATCTGTTACGGTCATTGGTTTTGTTTCGTTACCACTCTCCCTCACCTTGAGCCTGATGACGTATCCCTCCTTCATGTGTGACTGCCCTTAGGAGTTTCGATTCTTAGGCTGCATTCACCCCCTCTGAGACCATCCCACTCTTAGTGGTTCAGCGACATGATTTTATCTTTTGATATATTGCTCTTTTCCGTTCAGCACTGAGGCCATTGCCTCCAGGACTTTAGGATTGTATCATGTGACATTTCATTTTTTGTTGTTAGTTAGGATGTGTATACCAGACATTTGCTTTCCATTTGACATTATGTTGCTTAGGCTGCATCGCATGGACTCCGCATCCTATATTTATCAGCTTTCTTTAGTGCAGAGTTCCGCTGCTTTTGCGGATAGTGTGTTTATGGCTCTTGCGATCCATTACAGGTATGAGGATCGTGCAGCGGGCCTCCATCTGCCCTGACCTACAGTCATGGCCTGTTCGGCTATTTGCCAGCTCGGCCTGTGGGACCAGGCCGTGGCCTGATCCCACAGGCCGTGTACTATTCCAGTCCAGTCCAGTCCTGCCCGGTACCACTATCGGTACCAGTCCAGTCCAGTCCAGTCAGTCCGCTGGGGGTATACCCCAGCTGTTGTCTGTTTTTCAGATGACTCTTCATTCCGCACTTTTGCAGTACGTGCGTGTTGAGTCCGCGTCGGAGCTGCGCTGTCCCTTCCAGCTCCATCTCTACCTCCTCCTTCGTCAACCCTTCTTCTCCATCCTGACGGACCGTCATCTGCGCGGGTCCGGCACATACCCTGTCTGAAACGTAGGGCCCAGAGTCTCTTGGGGCCTGTAGTAAATTGTATGGGCCTAACGTCCAAAGTTCCCGTTCGACAAGGCTCGTCCTATTCTGCTTCCACCAGGGTTGGGCAACCTGTCAGCCTGGTGCCTATCACTGCTGTTCGATCAAAGTTACCTGCCCATTGGTAGGGTAATGGTCCTGAGTGCTGGTCACACTGAGGTAGGATAGTGGGATAGGGGGTGCGCTAGTTGTATTGACGTGAGGATGGGATGGGAGGTGGTCTCATATTCCAGGACACCCACAGCCTACTGCTCCAGGTGATCACTGTGTACACAGTG
This sequence comes from Chara braunii, assembly GCA_003427395.1. Classification (NCBI taxonomy): domain Eukaryota; kingdom Viridiplantae; phylum Streptophyta; class Charophyceae; order Charales; family Characeae; genus Chara; species Chara braunii. Next base: position 895,222 of record BFEA01000208.1, on the reverse strand, counting down.
ACTGGCCTCTACAACGCCAGCTGATTTTCGTGCAATTACAAAAAACAAATCTCTTTTTTCTTTTCTTTTCTTTTTTTTCTTTTCTTTTCTTTTCGTTTTTTTTTATTTTATTTTAATGTGAAACAGCCCGAGCTGATGCTAGGGGTGCTAGTAAGAGCAGACACTAACTCAATGGGGTTTCATTCAATCACAGCTGCCATCAAGCCCTCAATCTTGGTGGCTCTCTTACTGCCACCGGGATAGTGGGCTTGGAATAAGGGCTTTCTTGCAAAAAAAAAAAAAAAAAAAAAAAAAAATCAGCTTCCAAAACCTCTCCGATCATATTTCCTAAATCTGCCCTACAACTATGAAGAGATACAGAGCAGCGAATTTTGAAGCCAATCTGACAGTAAGAACATGGCGACTGGTTGGCGAGATACAAATCAAAATGAAAATTGTTCGTTAGGAGATTTAGGTAAGTGGCCATTGGCCCATTGCTGATCTCAAACTACAAAGTGAAAGTTGTTTTTTTTCTTTTAAAAGAAAAGAAAAAAGAAAGGTTCCCTTTTTTTTTTGTAGAGGTTGGCTGGTAAGCGTATGACAGGCCCGTCAGCACCTGACCATTTGATCATCCTGATGTATACTTGCCTAACCTAACCGGTCCCAATTGAGACACCCTCCCACCCTTAGGACCTCGTTCGACACCACTTGGAATTTGCTGTTTTTCAAGGAAGCGTCGTTCGACCCCTCCCTAATGACGTACCCTTGAAATCAGTGATTGTTTCCACACCCCCGCGGCCAAGTGTCCGCCCTTGAAACGGAAGTGCATCCCAGCCAAATCAACGAAAATCCCAAGGGTGCCTTGGGAGGTAACTTGGGGCGCAAGGGCTGGACCCTACAAAACGGGTAATATACGGACCTTTTTTTTTTCCCTGTTTTTCCCACCAATCACCACTGTTCCTGGTGCAATGCCGTCAGCACTTCAGTTTCAAGGACGGCCGTCCCAAGGGTTTCGTCAAGGGGTTGTGGAACAAAAAAACAAGTTAGGGGAAATTAATCACCTTTCCGTGAGATAGTTCGACACTCCTTGGGGATCACCTTTCCGTGAGATAGGGGCTCGTTCGACACTCCTTGGGGATGTAAATCCACAAGGACGCGCTCGTTCCACCTGTCCTTGGGGACGAAATTGAAAAAGAAATGTGAAAACGCCGCAAGGAAAATTCCTTGTGGCATCCTTGTGGCCCCAGCCATTTCTTCCTTGTGCCCAAGGGACCTCGCGAGGTCCCTTGGGCACAAGGAATCCGCGTTTCACGGAGTGGAGAGGGCACATGGGTAGATAGACGTTACAGCTGAGAATCTGGATCGTGGCGGCACTCTATTGGCTGAAGTCCTGAAGCACAACTGTTTTTTATTTTCTTTTCATTTTTTTTTCTGACATCAGTCTTAGGAAATGTCCTCGGGCGACGTCCCCGAGGACAAGTGGAACGAAGAGCCCAAATTCCCTTACGAGCCACAAGGAAAGTTCCTTGTGGCGCAAGGAACTCGTAAGGAGTGTCTAACGAGGCCCTTAGGGTGCCCTTGAAACTCAAGTATTTTCAAGTGGTGTCAAACGAGGCCCTTACTCATCATCACGATCCCCGGCGCATCCCCCCTACTCCCAAGGTCCTACCTGAGTATACCAAGGATCATCACCCATTCTAGTGACCTTGGACGGGACAGTGGTTATAGGCATCTGGAGCATGGTCCCATTAACAGTTGGATAGGAGTGTGGCCGATCCAGTATGACACTGAGTGGCAGCGGCCTGACAGGTTCATTACCAATTTCTGGGCTGACAGAAAAGGAGAAAGGCCAAAAAAAAGAAGGGGAGACTACGCGGGAGTCACAAAAAGGAGTCATAATTGCAGTATGGGCCAAGATACAGTTTGCAATTGCAGTTCCGGCAATATATACAACCCAGCTTTCTGGCCAGGTAGGGTGCCCGAAATGCAATTGCAAACTGTATCTTGCCCGATACTGCAATTATAACTTCGTTTTGTGACTCTACTGAACAGAGACCTCCCACCGGAAATCACGGCAGAGTGCTTCCTAGCCATCAGATCACAAATGATCTGATGATGGTGGTTGCAACAACAGTGAACAAAGCAACTGCCACATTTTCTGGAATAAACTCGACTTCTGTCAGCAGTGATCATGACGCCTTCCATATACTCCGTGATTGAAGGACGGCTCCACCCAATGAGATAATTCCACAACAGCAAGCAAAATACTGAAAATCTTCTATCCAGTGGGCCTATGGCCGACCCCCCCCCTCTTTTAGGGTTGGCCATACCCCCAACGGATTGAAAAGATTTTGGTGGGAAGCTTTCTTTGCACGGCCATGCCCAGTACTTGGCCCATTCATGGGCCGCAGGCCTTCCACGTTAAACCACCAGTACCTCGCTCAGCTATGGGCCACGGGCACTCCTGTATACGCACTGCAGCCCTAGGGGGTTCGGCCAAGGTAAGGCGCGGTCGCTGCGCGAAGGCCGGGCTCCGCTTCCCTAGGAACGACACACTAGAGAAAACAAAAAAAAAGAAAGAAGGGAAAAAAAAAACAAACGGACAAAAAG
>BFEA01000208.1:875507-892128 GCA_003427395.1 Chara braunii | reverse complement strand
CTCTCTCTCTCTCTCTCTCTCTCTCTCTCTCTCTCTCTCTCTCTCTCTCTCTGTGAACCCATTCGTTTTTTTTTGTTTTTTGTTTTTTTTTCGTTTTTTTCGTTCGTTTCACTTGAACGTTTGGGATGCCTGCGCCCGGTAGTCCGAGCCTCGGCACGGATCGGGGTACCGGTCGGCCGAGGCTCGGACTCGATAGCTGGGCCAGGTACTGGTGGTTTAATGCACCACAGTTTTCGGGGTTCGGGGAAGGCCCGACAGTGCGATGGAGGAGGACATGCGTGGGCCCACAGAAACGGGCCAAATGGACTGTAAGATGTCCTGGTGCTGTCCTATGTGGAAAAGAGCGGAGGCTGAAGGCGACGAGGGGGAAAAGAGAAAAGAAAAGGAACTGCAACATGAGAAGAAAAACAACACATCGTTGTTTTTCTTTCTTTTTCTTTTTTTTGGAAGAAAACTCGTTTTTCATGAGTGCCCGCCAGCCCTTCGGATTTCAGGGGCGAGGTCCCATTAGCAGTAGGATAGGAGTGTGGCCGATCCAGAGTGACACTGAGTGGCAGCGGCCAGACAGGTTCATATGTCATGATCCTGGCCAATTTCGAGCTACACATCCATCAGATAGTACAATGCCGTCCAATTGCAGAAAGAAATGAATGAACTTGAGAGGGGAGAGAGAGGATTAGAAGAAGAAGAAGAACTTCAAGTAAGAAAGAAGAAGAAGATGATGTACACTAGCATAGACAAATGTCAAGGCTCTTCTTCTTCGCCCAACAATCTCCTCCTCCTTATCTCCCCCTTCTCTTATTCATGCAAGAAATAATAATACAATATTGAATGGCTGATCCAGAATCAATGTCCGAGTTCCTCTTCTACTGCCGGCATCACTTGAGGTCCACCATAGCCATGGACGCCTCTTTGTCCCTTCCTCATCATAGGGCGAGGCTATGGCGGACTACTAGGCCTTGCCCAGATGCCCAAAGGACAACCCAAAGCAGCTATGGCTGCTTCACTCAGGCCGCCATGCCCAACTCTGCCTTGAAGCTTCTTGGTGTGGCTCTCCCCAGCTGGGGACTCCCTGCTGCAGCGCCCACCAAGGTGATGAAGATGGCTGCCACCATAGCCAGATAAGTACCCCTGGTGCTCTTCTCCCTTCCAGTCCGTCTTCCTCCTCCGTGTCCTTCTCCTTCCCCCAGCAGCGCTGCTCCTGGATAGCGCTGCTCCAACCGGCGCTCCAACCAGTGTGTCGCCAAACTTGCACACCGAAAAAGAGGCCGGGCTCTTCGCCCAGCTGGGAGATATAGCGGCCTGCTTGCCTCTTCGGGTGGTGACTTCCAGCCCGCGCGGCCTTCCAAGCAACCAGTACCTCCTCCCTTTCGGAGGGAAACATCATTGCAGACTCTGATATTGCCCGTACAGGCCCTAGACCCAGACTGGTTGGACAGGTATCCGCCTAGACCTAACCTACAACTACTGGGCCTCTAAAAATGCCACTTTTGTCTTTTTTTTTTTTCTTTTTTTTTGAAAGAAACAGCCCGAGTAACTGCTAGGGGTGCTGATATGATCAGACACCACTAGCAGTGCCGGGATGGCTCCATCTATTGGTGGGGAGCAACACCAGCTGGAAATCGGGTCCAGCGTCCCTGTGAAGTACATTGAACTTGCAATTATACATTTTGATGTGAACCATGTCAGGTGCAGGAGCAATGAGCTCGTGAAAGGTTAGCAAATTCTGTAATCTGTACTAACTACCGATTGTAATGTAGTTTGCAGTGTGAACCCTGTCAGCTATGAAAGCATTCAAATTGTGGAAGGTTAGTATGCATGTGGGGGAGGTGGGCTGTAATCGGCCCAGCATCCTGTCAATCCTACTGGATCTCTGTGCAGTTACTATGTACACTGTGCTATCTGTCAGTTGTAATGTAGTTTACAATGAGCTGTTTGTCTGTTTGTCTTTCATTCTGCATTCGTAAGCTTGCTACTATTTGTGCCTGTCAATCCTAAACGGATCACTGCACAGTTACTATGTACACTGATCGGGCAGCTCCAACTGTTGGAGTGGAGCTGCACCTGCTGGAAACCGGGTCCAGCGTCCCATTGATACATCTTGTAGTTCAGCAATTGTTGGTCATTGTTTCCAAGGGCTGTGGTTGTTGTCTTGCTGGACCAGGACTCCATCGTCCCATGGAGCCGTTCGCAACACGCGTCCCATTCTTGGAGCGCCCATTATCTGTTAACCCAACCCTATTCAGCAGCCCCCCACTGGACATAGACACGTACTAATATATAGCCTTGAAGACTTAAAGACCTAAAGGCTGTCCTAACTGTAGATATCCTTAGACGTCTTCGTCCTATTCTCCTGTCTTGTTCTTTCCTCCCGTCTTCCTCTTTTTGACCGTACTCCTATGCCGCCATCCATTCCCTTCTTTCACTCTTGTCTTTTTTAAACCCTGCTTAACCCCTACTTCTTCCCGAGAGCCCATTCTGCATCCAGCTTCCTCTGACTTCTGCTTCATTGGCGAGGCTGCGGAGGTCCATCCAGGCCGGCACTTCATGTGGGGATGTATGGGCAGTGGTCAGGTAGGGAGGTGTGGGCTAACAGTGCCCAGGCGGAGGAGGACGGGTAGGGGCGGGGTAGGGGCGGGTAGTTAAGGGTGTGTTCCTGCTCTTATCTGTGCAAAGTGGTCTACATATTAGTCAGCCTGAATCAGTACGAAATTGGTTGGTTGAATATGACACGAGAAGTGATCGTGAGGAACATGAGCACCAGACGGGCACAGCGCTCTCAGCAGCGCTGCACCCCGGGCATCGCTCTTCTTCTGAATGTTGTCACACCATAACCGTGTGTTGCTCTCTCTGGGAACGAGGTCGCGCCATCGCCGCGCGCGTTAGTACACCGAGGCACGATGCGCTCGCGCCATTGCACAAATTAATGTCGCAAGCTGCTTCTCAGTGAATACCGCGCGTGCCGCTCCTGCCCTGCTTCTTGGAGGACAATATGTGAGAATATGCGACGACAAGGGTGGGGAAGTGTTGAATGCTATCTCCTAACTGAGTGATGGTCGCTGGACACAGCCATGACAGGCTCATGATGGGGAAGGAGGGTGTGCTCATGAGTACACTCTGGAGGTCAGGGAGTGAAATGCTCCTCTCATATCCAATCTGGATCATCATCTGGGCGGGAGATCTGATAGGAGGAAAAGTGCGAACGGGATGACGAGAGTTTTAAATGCGCAGCAGGAAGTGATCACGAACTACTATATCCGATACTGTTACTTCGCAAATGTGGATGATAATCTCAAAGGACCTTCGCTAGGGACGTCATTATCATCTTCGTTTTCTTCACTATCAGGAGTGTTTGTTTTTCATCAATTATCATCATCATCATCATCATCATCATCATCATCGTCATCATCGTCATCATCATCATCATCATCATTATCATCATCTTATACTTAGGTAAGTGAGTAGGGGCAGATTGAGGGGGGATGGTTCCCCCACCATGATCTTCCTTTTCCTTTCATTTTCTAACGTATTACTGCGCTGACATTTTATCTGCCTTTCAATTGGTCATCTTCCACCTAACAATTAACTTTCTAACTCTCTAGGCTCATCATCGAAATAATCATTCTTAATTATTTTCTCAACTAACATCTAAATATTATCATCCTTACTTAATATTCAGAATATATGCCTGATTATCCTTATCTTTGTACCCACGTCAAACTCACCTCAAGGGTATTCTTATATATCTGAAATTTCTGATTAATCAATAACAATTAATTAATTCTGAATTAATTTCCTATTTCTTCAATCTGGAGATAATCAATAACAATTAATTAACCTTAACTAATTCCTTAGCTCGTCAATCTAGAGACAGGTGTTTCAGGTCAGAGCTTCTATACTATTCTCTACTATTCTCTACTATTCTCCATGGTAATTTCTATAGTATTAAATCGAATTTTAATTAATATTTGTCAGAATTCTGGACTTCAAAATTCCTCGTGCTTTTATTCTTCACTGAAAAATTTCAAGTCGAGTGCTCCTCCAGGTGCATAGATGGTTTAATCTTGAGGAGGGTGGGGGGGAGGGGTTGAGGTGGAGAGCTTTACTTCGCAGGGGCTTCACAAGATGGGGGGTGATTGTCCTGAAGGGGGTGTGGGCAGACTTAGGGGATTGCCCTATTCTGGGGATGGGGTGGGGGTACTCACACCGTAGGGGGCAGATTAGGGTAAGGGGTGGACCGAGGCATACTTTGGGAGGGAACTGTATGCCTTTGAGGGAGAAGGGGGGGGGAAGGGGGGACTGTCCCAGGATGGGGCTATGATGGGTTACCTGCAATCTGGGTAATCCGTTTTCGCGGAGGCAGCTTTGGGACAAGGGGAAAGGAGGGAAGGGGGGAGACTAGTTTTGGTGTACACACTAATTAAGCTATACTAAGCTTACCTGGTTTTTGTAATCCTTTTGTAATCCCAGGCGACAGCTGGCTTTCCCTCTATATAAAATATATGATCTTTTGCTCATGGATTGTGAAAAAAAAAAAAAAAATCACCATCATTATCATCATCATCCATGTTATATCATGCTTTCTGGTGTTCTGTAATTCTCGGCTGTACCTGGCCTCCTTCCTTATTCGGGATATAGGATTTCAGAGATGGTCGAATCTGGACCGATATCTACAGAGTTGCTTTATTTTTACCCCTGGTTTGGCGATGCCAGAACGACGCTGGCTGGAGCTGGGGCGTTGCGCTGTAACCTGCTATTGGCAGGAGTGTGAAGCCTTGTAGAGAGATCTGGGGATTTGCCGAGAGCGGAAGGCAATCCAGTGATGAACCGGGGGGGCTGCCTTGACAACCTATGGGGCCAGGGATAGTCTAGGTGGCAAGAACAGGTCAGCTATGGTTGACATTGGTTAGGAGGGCATTGTCTTTGGGATGTAATGTCTTGGTGTAGGGAGGGCTGGAAGGTGTTCTAGGATTCTGAGGCCAGAAGTGTTGTTATAGCATAGTCTCCATATTGTTTTTACACACTAATCATCATCATCATCATCATCCATCAAATTCATATTATATTAAGTTTTTTTGGTGTTCTGAAAGTTTGGCAGCATCTAGCCTTCTTCCACATTCGGGATATAGGACTTTCAGAGATGATGGTACCTGGATTGATATCTACTGAGTTGTTCTGTTATGTGCCCCTGGTTTGTCGAAGCCAGAGCGGCGCTGGCCGGAGCTGGGGCGTTGCCCTGTAGCCTGTAAATGGCAGGAGTGTGAGGCCTTGTAGAGAGATCTGGGGTTTGCTGAGGGAGGAAGGCAATCCAGTGGTGAACCGGGGGGGCTGCAAGAGGGCGAGAAGAGATCAGCTAGGATTGATGTTGGTTAGGTTGGTTTGGTCTCTGAGGCACAATGTCCTGATACAGGGAGAGATAGGAGTTGTTCTAGGATTAGGAGGCCAAAATAGCTGATATAGCATATACTAATCATTATTCTCATTAGCATCATTATCATTGGTTTCAACATTATCATCATAGTCATCTGTATCACCATATGAGGGACGCTGAGCCCGGTTCTCAGCAAGCTCGGTTCGATCAATCCGGGCAGACTGTGAGGACCCCGACCTCAATCTTACCATCGGTAATATCAGCCTTGGGCATTGGGCCCGGTTTATTAAAAAAAAAAAAAAAAAAAAATGAAAAGTGATCGTCTGGGAGGAATTCCCAGGTGTTCTTTGTCGTGAGCCATGGTTGCCATTGTAAGTCGTTTCGATGGTCAAGTTTACATAGTCTGTTGTTAGGATCCATCCATGTATTTGTAAAATTATCAATCAATTGATTCTTTCTGGACACTTCAATTTCTTCTTGTAGTCTGGATCTCAAGTTTTTCCAGGCGTCCTGCGTGTTCGCGGTTATTGTATCCACTATTACTGCCTTGGCCTTCTGGGGTGCAAATGTGTTCTCGCCCCGCTCATGAGCACACCTCATTCTCCAAGCTGTCATGAGCAAGGCCAGGCAGATGTAGTAGAACAGATTAAGCATGAAGTGGGTCCAGTCTGTTCCTGAAGGGAGGGTGCCCATGAGAATAGTTTTCACCTCCTAGGGAAAATGCTGACCTGTAAGATAGTGCTAGGCAGCGTCCCACCCTTTCCAGATTGGCACAACCATCGGACAATCTAAAAGACAGTGCTCCAGTGTTGACCGCTTCCTCGGGGAGGTGAGTTTGCAGAATGTACAGAGAGGGGAAAGTTGTTGTTTTTGTTCGAGATCTGTTCTTTGCGTTATCCAGTCAGGAGTAGGCAGACATCTGTGTATGATCTGCCATTGTAATGCCCTGTGATTAGTTGGTGTAATATGTGTATAGGACGACCATTTAAAGTCTTTCATCTCTTCCCTGGTAAGGGATGAGTCCCTCTCCCATCTCCTTAGAATATCATCCATCACCGAGGTTTGGGTTGTGGTCCGCATCATTCTATATCCGTTTTTCACTGTATACTGCCACGGATGCATGATAGATGATGTTCCCCTCTGCCACTTCCACTCCTTCGGGTCGAATGGGAGATGAGACAGGGGTATTGTGGGTTCGTACATATATTTCACCTCATATTTTTCTTCTATCACACAACTTCTGATCAAATCTTTCACCGGGGTCTGACAATCTAGGCTGTCCTTCCTGCGAATAATCGACCATCTTGCTCCTAGAAGGGCAGAACCGTAGGCTTGTAGTTGCTTGGCTGATGAGGGTTGAGAACTCTCCACTCTAAAGATTGTCATCGATCGGTGTAGCGAGTCTGCCCTTACCACCCAGCCCCCTTTCTCTATAGTGGGACCTCGTCTGAGGGCTATAATCCATGCCAAAGGGATCGCTTCCTGGACCTCAGCCAGATCTTGTTCTAGGTTCAGGGTGCGGCCGATTTTGGCTCTGATTGTTTGCTGTGAATGCCAGGCTGTAGAAGCATCATCCCATAGGTCCTATACTGAATAGATCCCCTTCTTAGCCCACCGGAGCCTTTTCGATTTCCGGTTGAGGGAGAAGGGTGTTCCAGTTTGATTTTTGATTTGGGGGTGGATGAATAGCGGTTGACGCACGATGTCATGCCATCTAAGTTGGACCTGAGTTCGTTTCGGGCCATGATTCCTCCACAAGCGTATCATGGCACCATAGGGGGTCTATTCGCAGATCCCATTTGGCCCGGCCCTCTGGGGAGCGATCCGAATCCGCCCGGGGGCAGGCCGGGATCGTCCACGTCGGGTTAGTTAACCATTGGAATGGGTGCACCGGGTTATTGAACGGGGATGGTGGAACCAGGCAGGTTATTTGGATCTGTGCATACCATATCTATGGTATATCGTTGCCCATCAACATTCTAATTATGAATTTGAAGGTGAGAGCCTTGATTTCCTTTCCCGGGTCAATAATCCCTAGGCCGCCTTTAGCTCTTGGTTGGGTAAGGATGTCCCATGCCACTCGCTTGATGCAGCAATTGTCGGGAGGGGGGAGGCTAGAACGGAAGGAGGACGAAGTAGGGGGGAGTGGCCGCGCTAGGAATAGAGAAGCAGGATAAGGGTTTGAAGGACCAAGTGTGCTCATCTCTCCTCCAGTTGTGCCATGTGATTTGTGAGTTATTCACCTCAGCGATTGCTTCTCGTCGGTCCCAGCCAGTCGTCAGCAAAGCGAGGGGGGGAGGGGGGAGTGGGGGAGGCTAGGGCGGAAGGAGGACGAAGTAGGGGGGAGTGGCCGAGCTAGGAATAGAGAAGCATGATAAGGGTTTGAAGGACCAAGTGTGCTCATCTCTCCTCTAGTTTTGCCATGTGATTTGTGAGTTGTCCACCTCACTGATTGCTCTCGTCGGTCCCAGCCAGTCGTCAGCAAAGCGAGGGGGGGAGGGGGGAAGGCTAGGGCGGAAGGAGGACGAAGTAGGGGGGAGTGGCCGCGCTAGGAATAGAGAATCAGGATAAGGGTTTGAAGGACCAAGTGTGCTCATCTCTCCTCCAGTTGTGCCATGTGATTTGTGAGTTGTCCACCTCAGCGATTGCTCTCGTCGGTCTCAGCCAGTCGTCAGCAAAGCGAGATCTTGCTTCCTCTATCTTCTGTTGTTTGACCTCTGGGATGAATTTGGGCGCTGCTGTAGTGACCCGTACATTTCCTAAATTTGAAGCTTGTTACCGGGCACAACTTTAGGAAAAACTGGTGGTTTAAGATTATTTTCCGATAACAGTTTTTTTCCTATTTCTTCTTTTTCTTCTTTTTTCTTTTTCTTTTTCTTCTTCTTCTTCTTCCTCTTTTCTTCTTCTTCTTCTCTTTCTTCTTCTTCTCTTTCTTCTTCTTTTTTTCCTTCTTCTTCAGTAACCAAAGCAGCGCAAGAAGCCCAAGGGCCTCGTTAGACCCTCCTTGGAAAATCCTCGGGAATTAGGAGGAAGTCCTTGGAAAATTTAATGGTTTTCAACATAGTCGTTACACCGCGTCCTAATTCAATGGGTCCCAAGGAAAACCCTTGGGGGTCTCCCGCGGCCAGTTTCATATGCGTATACGCGACCGCGGGGTTGAATGTTTGTCATTGTCGTGGGATGTTCGTGTGTCCTCGGGCGTGGTCCACTAGCGGCAGCAGGGAGGCCTACCAGGGCTGGAAAAAGAAAAAAAAAAAACAGCGCAAACATCCCGGTTCAAATTTCAAATTTTGAAACCAAAAAGAAAAAGAAAAGAAAATCAAATTTCAAATTTTGAAACCTTCGTTGTGACGCATCCGTGCCAGAGGCGTTCAGGCGAATGGAGTGCACATTGGAGCGAAACGCCTGTGCGGAGGAGTACTAGTGGTCATGGCTTAATAGGCGGGCATTGGAACATAGGCCGACGTAGCGGCAACGATAACGTTTGTCCCATCCAACGTTGCTAACGGGTTCCACATTCGTCTTCGGGGCGTCTTGTTCACCCCCACATCTAGCATAAACTAAGCGACCTCGTAATTAGTCTCATTGACCATAATCCAGGAGATTCATATGTCTGCTATTCAAATATCTATAGGAAGGGGATGGAGACCCTGTCTATCAAAAATAAAGGTTTTAAACTGATCGCAAGAGAAGAGTGGCAGGTAATCAACGACATCCATGAGAAATTTCAGATGGTTGGTCTTCATAAATCAGTCTCGTTCAATCGACAAGGGAAAGTGGGTATACCCTATGGGATCCCGAACAACAAGAATATCGCCTAGTGGCGACCGATTTGCCCATCCTTCTCAGATCCATTAATACGTTTAAGTATAACAGTATCCAAGTCTGTCAATTAATTCCTATGGAAGCTACCTGAAGCATCCCACTTCAATCTGAGATGCCCGGGTGACATAATCGGACGACCCGGTCTTTTTAATAGCAATATCGAAAAAGGAGAAGAAGTGATTGCGTCAAGTTTTGACGTAAAATAAATGTTAATTGCACTGCCGCATGCATCTATTATTAAAGCGGTAGAGTGGTTGGTTTGTGTTTTTGAAGAAAAAAAATTCTCCAATGTGTTTGTGAAAATGAGAGGAAAATGCGGCATGTTGGGCAAGCGTAAAGAGGCTCTTGCAGGTTTTCGTCGCATCAATTTTTCACTACTCTTGAAGATGGTAGCCTTTGATCTTGACAACACATATTTGCTGGCTATAAAATCTCTTCTATAACAAAAAGTGGGAATACCTATGGGAAAACCATTGAGCCCTACCTTGGCTTGTTTGCTGTATGCGTTCAACGAGCACGAATTTCTCCTACATTTAGGTAGGGAGCGTTGACTGCTCTTTGGGATGAGATTAGTGGATGACGTGTCTGTCGTCTCGAAATACCAGAAGGGATCGAGATATACAAAGTGTCTGGCAGAAAGAAAATTAGATATGTTCAAGGATTGCTACGATAAGAACTTAGTGCTAGAACTGACTAGTGCGCATGATACGTGGGATTTTCTAGGTTGTGTCATCAAGGTGTTTGGACAACCTTGTAGGGTACTATGTGTTGCAACCCACAAAAATGAGTGGTATGTGATGAATCAAGGAGTGATGTTCCAAAATTTGCAAGATTTTTTTTCCTACACGAATAAACAGCACAATATGTTTGTAACTGCCTGTTTGTACAGAGCGAGAACGTCGACAAAATGTCAGGAGATGATGCTTGTTTCCTGTTGACGTTGAAGTTTGAACTACAAATCAGTGCCTGAAGAATTTTTCGACTCGAATGAATAACTGTTGGAGATCATGGACCCTGTGTTTTACTAATTGGAAATGGTAACTCGGGTTGTGATAAGGGCAATTATGTTTTGAAATTTTAGTTATTATTCCTTATATTTTGTTCCTACTCTTGATTTCTTAGCTTTGTAGACTTAAACCTGATAACTTGTGTTTAATGATGAGCAATCAGTTTGGGACTCGCAGATCTACATGATAGGATTTGAACTGGTGACCTTTGACTTTTGATTTGTTTTGGGTAAACGTTTTTTTTAGGGCTCGACGGAGATCGGGCTTTGTTGTTGTTGGACTAGTCTAGTACATACCCAAGGAGTTAGGCCAGTTTTATTCGACTTGTTCACGATTCTTCTAAACTATAGGACCTTGTAGCGGCCTTTTGGTAACAAATGTAGGTATAAGTACTCTATAGTTCCAGTTGTTTTCCATCATGCGCTACGTATCACGACCCCTGATGACGCCGGACAGGCGACCGACAGAAACACGGTGTTGGGTCTTTTCGCCTGACATCGTTGTGCTTCATGTTTTATCCTTTGGAATTATCTGCGCTCGGTTCTTTATCCATCTGCTTCCTAAGTGGTGTGCTTCTATGCATGTTGCTTTTCTATGTGTTTGTGCTTTTATGTTTGAATGTTATGATTGATGTTTGCTACATTAGTCCACGCACGAACCAACGTAGCAATAGTACTACGGATGTGCGACTGCGACCTACCACCACCACCACTACCACTATCACCACTATCACCACTATCGCCACCCCTATCTATTAGTGTTAATTGTTAGTATTGTTAATTCTCCTATTCTATATTATTCATTTTTCACCTTCTATACGTGTGTATCTTAATGGAGCGGTCTATGTCTCATTACTGTCGACGGCCTGGACATTTCATTTGGGACTGCCGAACTCATATGAGGTACATGGACCAGCAAGTCAGGCAAGCGAATGGTAATCAACCCTCAACTTCAAGTTCTGCTCCAATTCTTCCGGCTCCAAGAGCGATCGTCCCTTACCAACCCCCTTCTAACGACATGCATAACAACCAAGCGACTGGGAGCAGCAATGGTGGTTATAAAGGAGGATACCGGGGTGGGTACGGCGGTTACAATAACTACCGGCGGACTTGGTACTCGGAGCAAAGTGATAAGAACGATAAAATCGAGAGGATGTGGAGCTGGATGTTGGGAGAAATGCAGAAGAGGGAACAGATTAAAAAGGAAAAAGAGATAGCCACCAGAAAGGAAGAAGAGGAGAAGAGGAGAAGAGGAGGAAGGAATAAGAAGAGATGCGGGTAACTGAGGCTAAAGACAAAGAAGAATTTAAGGCAAGCATTGGGAAGATGGTAGAAAGTCAGGTGAGAAGTGTGTGTGAAGAAGTGCTGGGGAGAAAAATAGGGGAAGGTGAACGACCTTTAGCTGCGACGACTGCTGAAATTCGACGTCGAACGTATGTAGAGGCGCAAATGAACCATGAAGGTGAAGACCTCCGAAAGAAGGAGGACGAGATTGTGAGATTGAAGCAGACGATGGCAGAGATGCAAAAACAAGCTTGCCGACCACATCAATCAGAACAGGAGTTAACGTCGCTAAGGATGGATAACCAGTATCTGATTCAGAATGTCATAAGGTCGAAGGAGCAGGTGAATGAGCTTATCAAGACCACAAGGGCAACGGTTGGAGTGGCAACTACATCAAGCCCATTGCCAGCATCAGCAAGAGAGAAAGAGAAAACGACCAATGAGCCTACTCCTGGAGACATAAAGTTGATTGATGCATACAAAAAACTCCGAGACGACAAAGATATGGCCGAAAGAGAAGTCCAAGCGCTGAAAGAAAGGATTAATAGAATTGGGTTTGCGACGGCTACTCCGACAAGCATGAAGAGAAAGAGAATTCTACGGAAAAGTGTGTCGCCACCCTCCAATCTACGAATCCGGCTGAGCAAAGCGGCGAGTCCAGTAAAGAGTGGGGAGACTAGTGGGAGTGGGCAACTGAATGTGAAGTTTGTTAAACTGAAGAATGAATGGCGAGACAAATTCAAGAAAAGAGTGTGCATCGAGTTGTCTAAGTTAAAAAAAAAGGAGATTGAGCAGTTATGTGGAGGGGAAGGGTTAGAGTACGTAACGATTCAAGCTTCGGCAGCTGCTATTGCCGACATCTATACGGATCGAGCTTTTGGGAAGAGGAACGTTCCACCATCTGTCGGCAATACCGAGACACCTGAGGATTCGGAAGAATCGAAAGACTTGGTGGGGGGGAGCGAACAAGAGGATGATGACGACGATGGTGTTCCGATTGGTTGTTAAGATTGGTCACCGAGCATTGGTGAACTTGGTGAGCTAGCTCTGGCCTGTAGAGACGCACGCGACAGTCGACGCCTACAACGAGACGGTAAGATTGATGGAGTGTTTAGCTTAGTAATTTTTTTTCTGGTATTCCTTCGACAACTGCCGTGGTGTGTTAAACTAATTCCACATCTTCGTTATTTATTCTCTACTAATTACGACTTCATCTCCTGTCTCTGTCCTTTGGTTTACATTTTGGTTAGGCAATACATCAGTTTCATATTTACACAATACACCTCACACTGTCACAGCACTGCACAAGACATCATGGGTTTTGGGAGGAAGGGGACAGGGGGTGGTGGAGCCACCCCACATCAGCTCCACAGTTACACAATACACATCCAACTGTCACAGCAGTCCACAAGACTGCACACCGGGCAATAGGAATAAGGACAGTCACTAGGGTTTAAGGGTTTATCTTAACTGATACTGCTACAATCACGTCCATTCATACAAGCAACCACAATGTTGAGGGACGCTGGACCCGCTTTCCAGCAGGTGCTGCTCCCCACCAATAGATGGAGCCTTCCCGATAGTGCTAGTGGTGCCTGCTTGTACCAGCATCCCTATCACCTGTTCGGGTTGTTAAAAAAAAGAAAAGAAAAAAAGATGGTAGGGCGAAAACGAAATTCAAGAGCACTCGTGAACGAGTTCTGGGGGGCCTTCTCTGACAGCTCTCGGACACGTTTTCGACAGCCTACTTTGGAAGCATGTATAGCGACTCGTATACTCCCAAAAAGATAGAACTTGGGAGTGGTGTGGCGAGAGCCCCTTACTCTCCACCGATGGACTCTCCACAGGTCGAGAGCACAAAAAGACATGATCTTGATGTCCCATTTTTCCACCCCGACTCGAGGTCTGCTCTCCAAATCCGGGTGCTCATCATAGATCTATGAGGACTCACCAAGTAACGACCTTTGCAGGCGGTGAACTCTCCAACCATGGAGAGTGGTTTTCAAGAGTGCACTCTAACAGCTATCCAAGAGAATTTTAGCGCCAAATTTGGAGAGTTAGTGGAGGGACGCAAAACTCGACAAATCTTGAGAGTGGAGGGTCTGTCTCTTATACACATCTAGATGTGTATAAGAGACAGCCCTTGGGCACAAGGAATCCGCGTTTCACGGAGAGGAGAGGGCACATGGGTAGATAGACGTTACAGCTGAGAATCTGGATCGTGGCGGCACTCTATTGGCTGAAGTCCTGAAGCACAACTGTTTTTTATNTTTTTTTGACAATTGTGTTTGTTTGTTTTTTATTGACAATTGTGAAAATTTGGGATGATTGAGGATCATTTTGGATGATTAAGGATGTCAGAGTGGGTGATGGAGGTCATGACATAGAGCTAGAGAGTGGTTTTCAAGAGTGCACTCTAACAGCTATCCAAGAGAATTTTGGCGCCAAATTTGGAAAGTTAATGGAGCGGCGCTGAACTGTCTTAATCCTGCGTGCGATCCGTATGGCACCGCGTACTAAACGTACAGCCATACGAATCTGTACGGTACGGGTGCCGTACAGATTTTTTATTTCATTTTTGGGGAACCTACACAGGAGTCATAAAAATGAGTTATAATTGCACTACGGGCCAAGATACAGTTTCAAATTGCAGTTCAGGCAATGTATACAACCCAGTTTTCTGGCCAGGTAGGGTGCCCGAAGTGCAATTGCAAACTGTCTCTTGCCCCATGGTGCAATTATAACTATTTTTGTGACTCTTCTGAAGTTACCCCAATTTGTTTTGGTGTCTATGGGTTATAGCCCCTGGACAATTAAACCACTAGTACCTTTGTCGTCCAGTTTCCACAAGTTTTAGCCTACTCTTGGAAATATCAGCCATGGGCACTGGGCCCGCGTTAAAAAAAAAAAAAAAAAAAAAAAATTAGCCTACTCCCAGACTCTTTGGACGCAGGGCCCGACAACGGCTGCCGTTGATAAATCTGATCAGTGGCCATCGTTTCGTTTCGGCATCCTGAAAGATCAGAGGCCCACTATTTTCCGAATGGACAAAGGTACTAGTGATGTAAAGAAAAAGAGAAGCACAAAAAATGTGTGGGTGCGTGTGTGTCAGTGTGTGTCAGTGTGTCAGTGTGTGTCAGTGTGTGTCAGTGTGTGTGTTCCTTCCCACCACACACACACACACACAAACAAACACAGGCATATTGCCGTTGCAGTGAATTTTATTTTATTTTTCATTACCCTTTTTCTGTTTCTACTTTTCTTTCTCGTATTTTAACAAGAAATTTGGGGTTGGTGCTCAGACAAATATTCCTTGTCTGCCACATAACCTTTTCGTTTTGAGAAAACTAGGGCGTGGTCAGGGTTAGAGTTTGAAAATACATTTGAAACTGCCGTTTTGGAGTCCAGTCCCCTCTGAAGTTTAGGGTCTCGCTACACTACTCTCCACTCTCCGCAAATTCGAAGAGTTGCCGGAGAGTTGCTGAGCTCTCCAAATTCGCGGTTTGGTGCTCAACGCTGCACTTACTATCCGTGGTCCCACACTCCAATTCGTGCGAACACTAGCAGACGAGGTGACAGCACTGGACTATTTGGCTTCATCTGCATTTTGTCGGCCCCGACTCCAGGCACACTCTCTGAATTCGGAGCATCTAGGTGAGTCGCGCTGAGGTCCATCTGAAAAACGGAGGTTGCAGGCTGGGCACTCTCCGACCGTGGAGAGTGCACTTGGATGGTGGTTTCTGTCAGCTATCCGAGTTCGTTTCAAGGGGTTTTCCGGATAGTTAGTGCAGCGGTGAAAAACTCTCCAATTTCGGAGAGTGGAAAGTAGTGCAGCGAGACCCTTACACTGCAGGCCAAACTCCGCCGTCGTGTGCCTGTCGCGGGGCAGACTTTGTAACTGCAGTCTAGTCATCCACGTCGGAGGGCCAGGCCATTTTCCAAAAAAGAAAAAAGAAACAAGAAGGGAAAAAAAAGAATCGTGGCGCAGTATCTTTCCATGTTCTACAGAAAGATTCACTCTCGGTTTCCACGATTGATCTTCTGTGCCACGGGAATACAGGGGCCCAGCGGGATACACGGGCTGACAACAATCCAGTTTCTTTTCTTTTTTGTTTTCTCTTTTTTTTCCCTTGTGTCATCCTTGGGCCCTCGTGGCGGTGCATCTTTCCTTGTTCTACCAAGATTCACTCTCGTTTTGCCTAGCTCCACTACTCTCCAAATGTGCAAAACGCGAGCGACTCTTCCTCTAGAACATGGAAAGATACAGCGCATGCTTTGTGACTTTTGTGCAGAGTGGAGAAAGGCACTCTGTTCTTTTTTTTTTTTTTTTTTTTTCTTGAAATAATATTAAATCTAGGCCCCGTCGCGCAGCTGGCCACGGCCGCGATGCCTTGGCCACATCCGAGGTAAAAAAAAAAAAAAGAAAAAAAAAAAAGAGAGAGAGCGCATCTCCTCGCATGGCTGGGCCACCACAGCCATGCCTCCGCCAGGCCACATCCCGGACTGGACTGCAGTTGCAAACTCGGCCTTGCATAAAATGCGGACTGGACTGCAGTTGCAAACTCGGCCTTGCGACTTTTATGCGTCTGAAGACTCTGAAGTGTTTGGACTGCAGTTGAAACTTGGGACGGTACTGGACTCCAAAAAAAAAAAAAAAAAAAAAAAAAAAGAAGAAGGCAGTTCGAACTTCGAAATGCATTTACAAACTGCTTTCGTGACTGCGCCCTAGTTACCCCAATTCATTTTTCAGATTCTTTCATCAACCCCCTGCGCCCCCCCACCCCCTGCTTACGTTGTACATACAGAACGTATGTGGCCTCGTATGTAAATATGAGTACGTTATGTGCGGAAAGGCCCCGTAGATGTAGGCCCGACCAAAGAGTCTAAATCTGGAGAGTGGAGAGTATGATCCCAATTCATGGGTGAGGCAAAATGGGCTCAGCCTGGGTCCCTTTCTCATGCTTGGTCGCTTTGTGGGCTCCCAAAGTGAGCACCACTCCTGATGATGAATCTGATCTATAATTGTGGGTGTGTCCATTTGCGGAGGTGATACGAGCATCCCTCTAATTTAAAGTGGATGTTTCCACTTCAACCACTTGTGGAGGTGATGTGTCCATTTGTGAGGGTGACAGGTA
>BFEA01000208.1:847508-868649 GCA_003427395.1 Chara braunii | reverse complement strand
TCTCTCTCTCTCTCTCTCTCTAGGTACGTAGCGTTTCTCGACAGCACTCAAGAGCGACAAATCACTCGAAAACGCCAAGTCATGGGCTGTCGAGGCAGTTCTCTTCCTTCACCGGTTGAAGAAGGGAGGGGTCCACGCATTGACTCCCTGGCCATCTCTTTCTCGGGCAAAGAAATGGCTACATGGCATTGACCAATCTCTTTGCCGGAGGAAGATTTGTGGAGTGCACCCTCTCTCCCTCTCTCTCTCTCTCTCTCTCTCTCTCTCTCTCTCTCTCTCTCTCTCTCTCTCAGTCTCTCTTTTTCTTTTTCTACCTCTCCTTCCTTTTACTGCGACCCTTCTCACCTTCTAAGTTATGTTTTTCATTAAGCAAGAAAGAGCATGAATAAGGAAATTCCCAAATTGGTGAAATTAGGTCATCGTCCGCTAGCTTAGACCTGAATTCATAACTTATCAGCAATCCTTTTGAGGCAACAATCTCAAATGACAGCATAAGTTGCTCAGAAGAAAAGCTGGGAGGCGGGAGGTGAAAGCTACACGAAGCTTGGGGAATAAACTTTGCGGTAGAGGGAGATATGAGGAAGATCGTTGTGACAGGAATAAAGGTGGATGTAAATGGTGGCTCAACAACCTGTTGAAGATAATGTGACAGGAGGAAAGGTGGGGGTAAGTGATAACCTATCACTAAGCATTTTGGGCCCATTTGGGGTGGCAACAAATTCGACTGACAGCAAAAGTTCCTCAGAATATGAGCCAGGAGGTGAAAGCAACAGGAAGACCACGAGGAGTATTTTGGAAAACCAGACAGCGAGGTTTCCTTCTTTCTGTGTTCCGGTCGACAATTCAATAGTAAGTTATCATCCTTCACTCTCATCTCCAAACACCTTCCTGTTCTTATTACCTGGTTTCCACAAAAAAAAAAAAAAAAAAAAAAAAACCAAGAAGAAGAAGGAGGCCAAACCTATTAACAGTATAGTAAGAATTTAAAATGAAGCTCAACATCAAAAGAGCAAGGGGCCCAGAATCGCTCCTTTTCTATCAAGGGGCGATGAGGCATTCCCTGATACGACATCTGGGTGCAGCACCGTACTCGAGACCGGCTCAGGATAATGAATCCCAGAGGGGGGGAATGGGGCAAGCTACTCAGAGGTTGGGAATGGAAGGACGAAGCATGAGACAGGGGGAGGTGCAGGGGGAAGGAAGTGTGCAGAGGATTGCATGGTTAGCAAAGACACCAATGCAGAAGAGTTTGACCCAGGGAAGAGAAGCAGGGGGCCACGAGCAATTTCAGATGGTCCAAAGCAGGGATCCAAACATATCATCACAACAAAGAAGAGGAAACAAACATACACAACAGGAAGAAATCACTGGGGGTTGCTCATCTGATTCTCAAAAGAACATAGGCATGGAGGAGGAAATTTTGACAGAAGAGGAAAGAAACAGTATGTCAAAATCAGAACAAGAACAGGGTAAAGAACAACAATCAGCGACAACTCCTGGGCCCAAGTTGGTTGATTCCTCCCCTCCCTCTGGGAAAACCTATCATTCAACACCCTCTCCGGCATCTAACATCGTCCAAACACAGTCAGTGGGGATTAAACCATCCCAACCAACTTGGGCACAGAGAGTGAGAGAAACAATGAATGAAAAAAACCTGAACATCTGTAGAGCGTCCATTGGCCCCTCTGGTACATAAGGAGATGAGCTAAAAGTCCCAATGAGAAACCTCTCCTCGGCCAGAGCATATTTTTTGTCTTTGTTTTTACAGGCCTCAGAACAGGTTGTGATTGATCAAGGGGGACGGAAAACTTTGATGAAAGCATATCCTACAGACAAACTAGCAAAAAGAGATGAAGTGTGTACTAAACATGCTAGCAATTGGACTTTTTATGATCACAGTGCAACAAGATCAATGAACGACAAGACGAAATGGATATGCAAAAAGTTGGACTCCATGAAAGATGGACCGGACGCAGTTTTTGAAATTTTTATAATTCAACCACTGTCACCCACAGTCTTCACAGTGATCAGTCTCTTCGAGAAACACAAACAACAGATGGATAATTGGAGAAAAGTGAAGTGGGAAGGATCAGAAGTCATAATATATCCCTGGTTACCAAAAAAAATGGGACCGGAAGAAAAAAAGGATCAATTAATGAAGGAATTTTATTGGGTAGAATTGAGGCACATACCAATCGAAATTCAAGCGGCTTTCATCCACGATTTTGGTCAGCAATACAAGATAGTAGACTTCATCGATCCGCTGCCAACGTATGTGGCCAAACGGGATGACTACTTGATGACGGCCTTAGATATACCCAAAGATCAACCCTTTTCGCTTGATGATATCATCCCCTTCAGGAAGAATCCATCAGATCCACACGGCCCACAAATTTCGGCCATGGTGTTTTAAGTGTAAGGCTTATAGACACCTCAGTGGGGAATTCGCCTGTCCACTTCATCCACAACATGCTTTCCCCATGGAGCACAAGTTAAAAAAGGATCAGAATAGACCACACAGATGGCTCCCAGTAATGCAGGGATATGAGGGATGGGTTTACAGTGATGAACTCAATCAATCGGGTCATCCAATTGGATGGTTTTGGGAAGGAAGGAATGATGTGAGGAAMCCCCCACGTCCGCCACTGGAGTGGCTTCCCCCCCTCCCCCCCTAGTTACCCCAATCGCTGGGATTCACAGCAACAGCGCAGGGGCGGGGGGAGGGGGGGGGAGGGGAGGACAATTTTTTTCTCAAGCATCTTCAGTCCATCCATTCCTACAGCAGCAAAAAGTTCAGGAGCGACCCCCTGTTTCCAATAAGATGGCAACTCAAGAAAACGCAAAAGGAAAACAGGCAGACTCTTTGGGAAGGAAGAACAAAACTCCAATAGGCGGGTCTGCAGAACAAGCGGCAGACTGTGCATACATGAAAAACAATCAAGGCCATACTCAAATAGTAAGGGGTGAAGGAACAAAGTCGGTAGGCCCAGACCCATTGAGCTATCTTCCTATTTCAAACCAGGTGCAAGGAATGGAATGGAGGGTAGTAAGTAAGAAGGGGAAAAAAAACAGAAACGAAAAAATGGAAAAGTGTTCACTGTCCAAGGATGGAGGGGAAGGAAGCCTCACAGATCGGACTCTTGATCCTATTGAGGAACAGGCTAATTATCCAATGGACATTGACCCTCTCAAAGTGGCACTGAGTACAGAACCCATGGAAATGAAAGTTGCTCCAATTGTGATACCCCAGTTTACTCCACTTTTGGACAATCCCAAAGAAGGGGGTGTGATCTTCATGTGGAACTAACAAAGCAAGGGGATTGGCTGATCTCAAATCTGAAAACCCAATTTCTAGATCGGCACGATGATTTCTGGCTACAGTTCCATGATCACTTGATGTTGGTATTGGTGAACAGTGAGAGTTTGAAACTGGCACTACAATATGGCTTACCACATGGCTCAGACTGGCCTACTACGAGCCATAGGTTACTAAATGTGGTAACAGAGAAGCTCCTTTCTCTTCTTGTGACAAGTGTCAGTGGCAATACGCAAGATATTCATCAAGGATCTTCTACACTAGAGGGTAAGAAGGGTGAAAGGAACGTAACTCACCGAAAGACTGAAACAAAGTCTGACAGCTTGAGGAAAATCAAGGCACTTGCTAGGAAACACAATACTCAGTCCAAAGTGAATAAAAAAAAAAAGGAAATACGGCATACTGGGGAAACAACCACGGACCTCAGCGTATCAGACTCACTCAACTAACTCTTACCCCTTGCAGATCTAGTAAGCATAACAGGCAAATCAAGATCTGCAAAGAAAATAAAAAAAATACAAAAAAAAAAAAGAAAAACAAATACGTATCCCGAAAAATAGCGGGTCATGTGCATCCCACAAGTATTCCTTGTGAGATGCTGGACAAGCTAGAAGATGTCTCAACAGAAATAGAGTGTTCACAAGTGATAACTCTGAATACGGCATCGGGGCAGGAATTGCACTCACAGAATGCTGCAAAAGCAAACTGGGTGGATTCACAGTCTCGAGGAATTCTGAGTACGGTACCGGAGCAGAGATTGCAATCCCAGCCTTTTATCAAGAATGCTACAACGGAGAGTTGGGTCTCAAAAGGTTTTGTCTCCTGCTCCCAACTATCTGTCAGATAATGATGCACAATCAGAAGCGACTGTGACTGTTGGATTACAGGAAAAGAAAATGGACCAAAACGATCTGTTGTTCCTCAGTCCATCCGGGGTGGTCCTGCAGACAACTGGCGACAGTCTGGTTCAGCAGCATATGGAAAACTACTTTTTCATAATACGGCAGAGGTTTCCACAATAGTTTCTCCCAAGGGAACCCAATCCCTATTAAGGGATACTCAAGGCGGTGAAAATTTCATGCTTAGACTTAAGGAAATGGTATCTGAAATCACGGGAGAACGAAAATATCTACTTTTGGAAGGACAATCAGCATGAGAACCTGCTCAACCCAAGAAAAGGGAAGAAATCGTGATAGATGAGAGACAGGGGGAGGAAGAAGTAAGAGAAGAATACAAGGAAGGGAAGAAGCACGATCTTAGAATATTAGAACTAAACACCCCCAACAAAAGACAAATACTCAAACAAAGAATGGCTCAAGGACAAGGGGATCTACTGCCGTCAAAGACATGTGTGGTTTTCTTAACTGTCAGGTGTAAAGGGGGATGTTGGCAAATAGGCTTGTCAGAACCTCAAGGG
The DNA here is from genome assembly GCA_003427395.1 of Chara braunii. Lineage (NCBI taxonomy): Eukaryota > Viridiplantae > Streptophyta > Charophyceae > Charales > Characeae > Chara > Chara braunii. The sequence continues at coordinate 863,916 of BFEA01000208.1, read as the reverse complement.
GCGGTGTATGGGGAAATAACGATGCATGGTTCAATACCGCAGTTTATGTCTTTGGTTACCCTTACAGGAAGAATGGCAGGGGAATCATGGTTTGAACTGGAAATAATGAAATTCATTCAAGAAAAATTACCGCCAGGAGTAATACCTTTTCTTTCATTATCCACAGAAGAACAAAGGATAACAGAAAAAGATGTGTATATTAAGTATGAAGGGATCAAACAGGAAGAGTTGAGATGGTTTGGGCAGGAGTCTCTCAAAGAGGTTCAGATACTCAAAATCAAGGCTGAAATTTTCTTGTCAGAGGAGGATGTGGGGGTCCTTCTAGCAAGAGTGTTCAAACATGGCATTATAGAGAAGGGGGGGTGCTGGATTCAGGTCAGTGGAAGATCTTATAAACAGATCAACCTTTTACTCTCTTACTGTATGGCCTATTAGATCGCCGAGATATTTTTTTATGGAAAGAATTAAAGTTATTGATGCTCTGTACAATAAAGACAAGGAATTGAAATTGCTTAGAAGGCAGGCAGACTTAGACCTAAGATCACTCAATGTGAATGGGTTGGCCTCTGCTAAACTAAGCAAAAGACAATCGATCTATGACCAACTAAAGGGCATTGATGGCAAGGAATGGCCGGACGTTATATGTATTCAAGAAATACACTTGATAAATTCAGATACACATAACTACCTTCATAAACAAATATGGCTCTACCAATCCTATAGAGCGCATGCCATCTCTCCAGGGAGCTCGGGGGTGGTCATTTAGGTTCCTCCCAATTTAAAAGTGGACATCACCTACTCTGTGGCAGACCTGGAACAGGGGAGGTGGGTGTATGTATTAGCAATACTGGAACTAGAGATTGTAGGGATCCTATGTGTGTATGGGTCAAATGAATTAAGGGAAAGGCAAGGCTTCTTTGGTAACATTATTCCACGATTACCTGTAAGCATTCCCCTTATCATAGCGGGGGACTTTAATGCGGCCCCAGATCGTATTTTTGATAGATGGCATCCCCCCTCTCCATGCCCATCATACATGACACAAGATCAAAGGATAATTGCAGATCTATGTCAATCTATTAACCTTTTTTACTCCTATAGGAGGTTAAATCCAGGGACAAAAACCTTTTCGTGCTTTAGGAAGGGCTCTGCAAATTGCAATTCTAAATCGCGTATAGATTTGGTCCTCATAGATGAAGAACTGCAGGGAACACTCCAGTTGGCTGAAATCTTCTCAAAAAGTCCCTTCCCTGGTTTCGATCATGCTATGTGTGTAGCAGTCTTGTCATTTAGAAAAAGTCAGACCAAGGGAGAAGTTTCTATCATCTCAACACCTTGCACCTCAAGATGGAGTGTTTCATTAATTATCTTCGAGATAATTGGAACTTTTGGAGAGACCAAAGACTCAGTCTCCAAGATGACATTAAATGGTTCAACAACGGTCTTGTTTTTCAGGGCCGTAAATACAATGAATATTCTAAATTATTGGCAAAGCAGAAACACTGGAAAGAAACTAACTTTCATAATAGAATTCGAGAACTACAGATTAAGAAAAGAGATTCTGATGAACAAGAAGTCCTTGAGTTAATAGCAAATGAACTTCAAAGTCTGGAAGCTAATCTTCTCACCCATATGGAATATAGATGGCAAGGAATAAGAATAAGGGGCAAACTCAGAATTCAGAATATGGAGGGAGCAATGGATGCCAGGTTTTTTGCAATGGCCAGAGCTAGGACAGGGAGAACCATAATTGAGGCATTCGAAGACCCGACGGATCCAAACAATAGTATGGTTACATCGACAACCGCCTGCTTGAAAATAGCTAGAGATTTTTTAAAATCTCACTATACTTCTCAAAACAAACATATCCCTACAGATCAACGTCTCCTAGAAAAATGAAAGAATTTCTGGTGCCTTTAAATAAATCCCTAACAGAGGCACAAAGGATATTAATGGAAAAACCTATAGAAAAAGAGGAAGTTTGGAAGACCCTCTTACTTATGGATGAAGACAAGACCCCGGGTATAGATGGGCTCCCAAAGGAATTTTGGGAATCAACATGGGATTTCATGTCAGAAGATCTTATGAATTATTACCAAGCAGTATGGGAATCGGGGGAAATGGGAGAATTTGTTGGTCAGGGAATACTTACCCTACTGTATAAAAAAGAAGATAAGACAAACATAAGGAATTATCGGTCAATCACCTTTCTCACAGTGGTATATAAGTTAATAACTAAAACATTAACAGATAGAATGTCTGAGATAATTCCATAAATCATTCATTCTTCTCAGACTGGATTTATAAAGGGTAGAAATATTCAAGATAATATTCTTCTGGTAAATGAACTCCTTAAAATATTCCGCCAATCCAAACATAATGCGGCTTTCATATTCATTGATTTTGAAAAAGCCTATGACCACGTAGATTAACTTTTTTTGGATAAGTGTTTGAAAAAGATGAATTTTGAACCAAATTTTAGAAGATGGGTGAGAATCCTACACCAGAATGCTACCACAAGGGTTATGGTTAATAATAATTTGGCACCCCCCATTTCACTAGAAAAATTTGTTCGACAGGGTGATCCGTTAGCGCCCTTTCTCTTTGTCATTATCATGGAAGCATTGGCGGCTGATCTGCGTCATGAAAAGGACATTCCCAAGATTCAGGTCACTAACATACCAGAGGAGACAATACCAGTTTGATCATTTTTTGTTGATGACCTTTCCCTTATGGTTGATGCAACTCCTGAGAAAATATGATAGAAATTCAAAACTTGATGAATAAATTTTGCCGCGTCTCTGACATGAAAATTAATTGGGGTAGTAAAACAACAGGTTGGTGGATCTATCATCAAGGAGGGAGACCCCCAGATACACCAAGGATAAAATGGTTGTCCCTGGATACTCCTATAAGGATATTGAGAATTTCTTTATCTGCTGAAAGGAAACCAAAGAATCATAATCAATGGATCTCCCAACCTGCCCTGGCAAAACTGGAAGTATGGAAAAACAAACATACCTCTATTTTTGGGAGGTCATTGATCATTAATAATGTCATTACGACATCTATTTGGTATAAGTCAGGAATTTGGGTTATGGATAAAGACTTCCTTAAACCTCTCCAGCGTCAACTAACTGTCTTTCTATGGAGGGGAAATCATGAGTACAATGGTGTTATGAGCAGGGTAGCTTGACAGTCTATTATCCAACCAAAAGCGCAGGGTGGCTTGGGGATTCTTGATCCTACAATCCAAACCAAGGCTCTTTCAATCCAATGGCTTCAACGTTTGCTTTATATTCCACAGACCCCATGGACACCATTAGCTTTGGAACAAATCAAACGTCTTGCACCTCCTACGGCTGAAGAAATTGACCCATTATCTTGGTTAGAGAACCGTTCTTGGACCATTCCTAGGGGGATTTCTAAACCAACAACAACAACCACGATTTCAAGTAGAAAAGTTGTTAGACAAGATTTGAAAAACGACTCATTTTATGTCTCCATGTTGAAAACCTGGAGACAACTTCCTCTAACTGACAAGTTGTCACCAGAAAGGTGGGAGGAAGTGTGTCAGCAGCCCCTATTTGATAACAAATGGATTCGAGATTACAATGGTTATGTTCTCCACTGTATGCACACACCTTGGAAGGGATGGATCAAAAACGGTGTCATAAGACTTAAGGATATATGGGATAAGGATACCAAGGATTTGATAGATCCACCTAAACTAAGGAGGCAGCTTAGGTACTGTCACCATCAGATGGAATCTCTGGAGAAGATAATTGAACTCATCCCACTTGAATGGGTTCGTATTCTGAAGGGTGACCCCAAATTTATGACAAATGATTGGGTAGCTATTAAGGCCCAAACCCAGGAAATTGGCATAATCTTGAACAATGATCAAAATGAAAGATTTCTCTTACATATTTTTTTATTATCCTCCACCAATGTTGCATCAGATTCTTCGATAGGTCAAGGGGAAACAAGATGGGTATAGGCTCAACAGATCTTCAGGATAAGGGTATTTAGGAGCAAGGACTCATGGATTACATTCAAGTCAAACTGCCTTATCTCAGAGCTCCCTCTTGACCCGACAAATTGGGTATGGAATTCAAAGACAAAAAAAGGAAACCTCAACAGATCATTCAAGAGGAATATATATTCATTCAAAATCAAATCAGCGTATCGTATGCTGCGTCCTAAAATCAATCTGAAAGATAGGGTCTCAACAAGGTGGATGAAACACTTCAATATAAGTAAAGAAGAGTTGAAACCAGTACGTTGGTTCAAAACAGTCAAAGACAAACCAGCAAAAATAACTTCTCTCCAATGGCAAATTGAACATAGATGCCTTCCAACTAATGATTGACTCATTGATAGATCCTCCTTAAAACAGAAAGCATTATTAGAAAGATGGTGCAAACTTTGTAAATCCACGTTCTCAAGTATTATATCTCCAAAAACCATTGAGTATATCTTTATGCAGTGCCCAGGCTCGGTCTGGCTTTGGAGGTGGTGGGACCGTATCTGGTCACAATTAGTGCCACAAGTCAAATGGTCATGGGGATGGAAAGTTATACTTCTAGAAACTTGGAGCCCGGATCCAGAGTTAGTAAAAGAAAATGAGGAATTTATAGATAATTTGTTCCAAATAGGGAGAAAAGCGGTTATGTGGGCCATCTGGATGAGAAGGTGTACTTATGAACGGGAAAGGGCTAGGTTAGACGGCCCAGACTTCACAGATACAATTAAGCAGCAAATTCAAACAGACATTTTGATAAAGTGGGATCAAATAAAAGAAAAAGTGCAATTTCTCTCAGATAAAACTGAAATTATGAATCATTTTCGAAAATTCACAAGCAAGTGGTTGGGTGGAAACCAGGGAAAGAGAATATGGAGTGTTGTTTGGAATGGGGAAATGAATGATGATAATGTTGGACTTAAAAGGGACTATAAATTGGTTTTTGATGATTGGACCACCAGTGAGATTTCACTACCTATGCGCCCATTATGAGAATTCCCTGATCCTTACCCCCCCCAGCAAATGCTCTGGTTGCAAGCTCTTGGTTTGGTTTATAGGAAACAACTACCCGTTGGAAAAGTTGCTCATCATGGTTTTCCACGAGATGATTCATCACTTTTATCAGTTTATAATGAGAGATCTGGTGCCGCTCATTTGAGGGTGAAGAGGTACAAGGAACTCAGTCAATCCCCTGAGGTGCAGGGCAATCAATGGCAGACCTCACAGTCACTATTCTCATTGTTCTCAGACATTCTCAATTTTTGTATAAGGGACGCTGGACCCGTTTTTCAGCAGGTGATGCTCCCCACCAATAGATGGAGCCTCCCCCAGTTTGCTAGTGGTGTCTGCTCTTATCAGCATCACTAGCAACTACTAAGGGTGTTTTTTGTATAAAAAAAAAAAAAAAAAAAAGGACGTTCTGCCATAGGGAACTAAGACTCTCTGTAGGTGCGGCGCAAACAACTCTTTCGTAGGATATATAGTCGGCGATTCACCCAGATAGGATTATTAGGACGTTTTTGGCCTGTCCAGTTGATGTGGCTGAGTGGTTAGAGCACCGGTTGGAAATGCGCATTATGGTACGAGGTTGCATGTTCAAAAATTGATTGCAACCTTGCGCAAGGACATCAGCAGGGCGTTAGATTGACGTACGGCTGGACACCATTGGGCTGACGCATGGTACTACTACAGACATTGCCTGCGCACCACCCAAGAGTTGTTCATGGTGTTGTATGTTGGTTTTGGATTTCACATGGGTTGCTTGGGGGTGTTGGTCTTGGGTGTTTTGTGATCTCCCCCGTCTGGCATATCACACGTTCGTGCCATTTCCACTAGCCGTTCACATGGTAGAGTCATACGATTACATGTTTCAAGGTCACGGGTTCGAGCTTGGTTCGGATCTTGGGGGGGTCCTTGTCCAGCTTACCCCGTTCTCTCTTCGATATACACACATGATGCTGCCTATACATCTCGATACATTGATTCACAGAGCACACACAACCTTCGGGCACATACATAGCTTGTGAATTATACATGGCCTACGGGCTACGTATAGTAAGTTTCCACACATAGCGTTGTCTGTACATCTCCATATGTAGATACACAAAGCATACATAACCTTCGGGTATACACATACATTGCGAACTACACAACTACCAGACTCGAGGGGTCTAGTATCTGCGGTAGGGACAGGTATGGGCCACCGGAGTTCCTACTGATATTCGGGTAGAACTGTCTAGTGGCTATATATAAGGCTTAGACCCTGGGGTAAGGGTAGGGGTATAAGTCGCTCAGGCCAGTCCGAGTTCCGCCTGGCCTTGGGTACGCTAGAGGAAGGACGGTAAGACTGCATCAATGGGTGCTACCCTGTCTGAAACCTAGGGCCCATAGTCTCTTGGGGCCTGTAGTAGATTGTTTGGGTCTGGCGTCCGAAGTTCCCATTCGACAAGGCTCGTTCGATTCTGCTTCCACCAGGGCTTGGGCAACCTATCATCCCTGGTGCCTATCACTGCTGTTCGGTCCAAGTTACTTGCCCATTGGTAGGGTAATGGTCCTGAGTGCTGGTCACACTGAGGTAGGATAGTGAGATAGGGGGTGAGCTAGGAGTATTGACGTGAGGATGGGATGGGAGGTGGTCTCGTATTCAAGGACACCCACGACCTACTGCTCCAGGTGATCACTGTGTACTAAGTGACTGACCTCTACAACACCATGGACCAATATCTGAAAAGCGCAATCGCTCGTCCAGGCATCGAACCTGCAATCTACTGATTTAGAATCAGAATGCTTACCACAAGGAAAAGTGAGCTGGGATGAAAGACCCGAGATGAGCACTTAACCTCACCCCAGCATGGTGAGTACATCACATACAGCCATGACATAGTGTACAACGTCACATCAACCAAGTAAATACCCCACCCGAAGCCGTAGCTCAAGGGGTTCGCATGCCGACCAACCCGGGTACAATTATCCTGGGAGCTTCAGGCATGCGGCATTGAAACTCATTCTTAATCATAACCTCCAAGCGCAAAATCCAATATCTGAAAATCGCAATCGCTCCCTCCAAGCATCGAACCTGCAACCTGCTGATTAAAAATCAGAATGCTTAGCACACGACAAAGTGAGCTAGGATAAAAGTTAAGGCACGAGATGAGCACTTAACCCCAACATGGTCAGTACATCACATATAGCCATGACCCGGTGTACCCAGTCACATCAACCAAGTACCCCACCCTAAGCCGTAGCTCAAGAGGGTTCGCATGCCGACTAACCCGGTTACAATTATCCCAGCAGCTCCAGGCATGCTGCATTGAAGCTCATTCTTAATCATAGCCTCCAAACGCGAAATCCAATATCTGGAAAAAAAAGATGTTCTTGGCCACTTTGGACCCCGATCGGAAATTGGTCTACGACGTCAGGTTTATGGACGACGTTTTCTTATTTTTGGCCTATCAGAGTGAGAATTTGACTTTCATTGGTAAAGCCAACATGATTCGGAAAATCTTTGAGAAATGTTACCCTAAATCACTGACACTTAAATGAACGAACAAAAAGACAGGAACATGGAACTTTCTCGGTTGTAAGTTGGCAGTCAGGTCATGTTTCCCGTACTTGGGGAGCATACAAAGGACAAAAAATGAGGGTACCCTATGGTCAACCAAAAAAATCATGTTTAAGATAAGACAAGATTACCGGTCTTGGTTGAGCCATAAGCAAAAACTGGCCTCTATTACAGGTTGGCTGCATCGAATCGACAAAAACATGTCAGTTCGGCATTCTGAAACAAGTCCTGACACCGAGACTGGAGTATCGGGCGAAAGACTTTTTAGACATTGCTTTTGGAAAAGTGGTCCGGAAGTTTGCCTGGACGCGGGACGAGATTTGGAAGTTCACTAAAGAGTTATTCGACATGTAGTTAGGACGGTAGATTATTAATAATAGGTTTTTAGCTTTCGTAATCCTCTTTCATCGCGACATGGCAGCAGGGGCTGCCCCGTAACAGGTTGGAGGAACGAGTGGCGCAGTGTGGGGAAGAAGTTAAGGCGGGAGACTGTAGTAGCCTCTAATCCGTTTTTCTGCGGTCCTCAGAGGTTAAACTATTTTCTCAATCACAACACAAGTCGTGTCTGATCTGGACTTTAATCATTAGTCGGTTTTGCCAATCTATAATTGCATGTGTGATATCTCACCTCTGTTGAAGCGCCTGGTAACCAATGGAGGATTGACACTTTGTATGGTGGTCTGGCTTGACCACGCTGTACATACGTACTAGCGTTTGGCATGCTGGAAAACGCGTGTTTCAGTAGGAGAAGGGAATGGTGTCCAATAGCCAACAAGGAGGCGCTGACGATGGTGAGGCTCCCCGAAGAAGTTCGCAAGTCTGTTATAGTTGCAAGTTACCAGGGCATTATGCCCGCGACTGCGGACAGTACTGGAAGGAGAAATTTGAAGCAAAAGGTGGGGAATCGTCAACAACAGGTGAATCTTGGCGTTACCAAGGATGATCGACATCACCGACAAAACGTCAATGGGAACCAAACAAATGTCCACCATCAACCGACTATAAGTTTTATGACAGTAGAGATGGACGCAACAACGTGAAAGAATTGGTAAATTTGTTAATGGCGGAATGCGAGGAGAAAGCGATGAAGGAAAAAAAGGAGGAAGAAAAACTCAGATCGGAGCGAGAAAAGTTGGAAAAGGAAGAAAAAAAAATGGAAGAAAGAGGAGAAAAAGAGGCGAGAGCAGCTCGAGAATGATGAACGCCTGACCAGGATCGTGGACATCCAATTCTCAAAGAGATGGGGGTGAAGACAAGAGGATATTGGAGTGGAAAACTCTCTGGAGTACAAGCGAAGCAAAAGGCGAATGAGACATGCAGACAGGCGAGCTAAGCATAGACACTCATCTAGGGCATATGACCCTGACTCGGAGGATGAAATTTTCGAGGTAAGCGGACGTACTAAAGATTTGAGGTTGATAGACAAACGCAAACGCCAACCAACCACTACGAAAGAGGAAGATTTGCTTTAACAGAGGAGCCCAAGCATTACTCCATTGCAAGTACACCGGGCACCTCGAGGACGTCCACCACGAACAGCCAAGTCCGCAAAGAAAATGAAGACTAGTTTGAAACCAGTTACGATGAGATCCCTTCGAAAGAAAAAAAACCCTACTCTCAAATTGTGTATCTTTTTAACGGAGAACGGGGGAATTAAACTCCCGTTGAATCCCGTTAAATTCAAAAAAATCCCGTTGAATTCGCGTTAAACGCGAAAATAGGCCGCTCCCGCGCTAATCGGAAAAACAGAATTGATGCGTGGGGTCTGGAACACGTGGCCCTGTGCAAAAAAAAGAACAAAACCTTAAACATCTCCCATCCGCCCCCACATCCCCCAAACCCCAACGCCCCAGTTATGTGTGTGTAGGTGTGCTGTGTGTGCGTGTATGTGTGTGTGTGTGTGCCTGCACGTCAGAGTGTGTCTGTCCATGAATATGAATGTATGCGCATGTGTTTGTGTATGTGTGTGTTTGTAAGTGTGTATGTGTGTGTGTGCGCATGATTGTTGGTGTGTGTCCATTGTTTGCCTTTTGAGGGATATAGCTTTTTCCCGTTGAAAACTGAGGGCGGGCGATATGGGTTTGGGCGGGCGATTTGGGTCTGTGTTTTTTTTTTTTTTCCTCTTCCACTGCATCTTCCCAGAAATACAGTATCCAAACATTATGTTGTTTGTTACCAAATCATGAAATCTAGAACGGAATGCCATGCCTCGTTGGCAGGGCTTGCTAAGAAAAGAAAAGAAAAAAAAAATGTATTTACCTTTGTCATCCGGTAGAACATAGGTAGATACACTCCCAGTAGTTTAGAGCTTGAAATGTCATTTTTCCTGGCCGCGTGTAGGGTGGCACAACCCTCAATAGCTTGCTATTCGTTTTTCAGTTTTTTTTTTCTTTTTCTTTTTTTCCCTCTTAGGATCGAAGAATCTGACATCCGTCCAGCGGCCTCGCTCAGTTGATTAGGCACGCAAGTGACATTCAGGAGGTTGTGGGTTCAATCCCCGCCTATGGCACTCTCGATGCCAACCAACTGAGATAGTCAGCTGAATCCTCCCAGTCTGTATCAGTAATGTCTTCAGCCAACATGACTGGGAGGCACCTCCTGTCCCTACTATCCTACCTCAGTATGACCAGCACTGAGGACCAATTGTGTGTGTGTGTGTGTGTCTTTTTTTCCTTTTTTTTATTTGCTTTTTATGGTTTTGATTTTTTTTTAAATACACGAAGTTCTAAAAAAAAATATGAAAAAAAAATTGTTGTAATTCTTTGAAAGATACAACCCTATATTTTTTATTTGTTTTTTTGTTTTTGGTTTAGCCCTTAAAAAATCTGTGTGAAACCCAAAAAAAAACACCCATTTCATTTTAGTTTTTGTTTTTTTTCATTGTGTGTTTATGTTTTTGATTTTTTTTAAATATATTTAAACATAAAAAAATAGAAATTAAAATATAGGGTTGTAGTACTCAAAAAAAAACCTACAACCCCATTTTTTTTTTTTTGATAAGTTTTAGCCCACCAAAAAAATCATCGCAGACCCCGTTAATTTGCGTCCAACGCGCGTTTGAACGGGAGTTTAACGTGAATTCAACGCGCATTGAATTTTTCAACGCGGAACCCGTGTTGAATTCAAAATCGGACACACAGCTCTCAAAGGAACAATTGTCGGGGGGGGCATCAACAGTTTATCGACGATACGGCACACCATCTGGATGGTCTGGATTACCATTAGATCCAAAAACTGTATAAGCAAGCCAAACTTCCATACATTCAGAAACCTCAAGTGGTTATCGCTCTTGCAGAACACAGGGCACAACTGGCCTGTGAAGGAGTTGCTGGGGACTTACCACGATATGCTAAGGAGGAGGAAGACGATACTTCGGAAACCTCCAGTGAGGAACTTTCGGAGGATGAACTGAATCATAGGACCAAGACGATGAATTAAAGAAGAAACAAGCTTGATGCGATACTAATGTACAGGAGCTTTGGCAATGCTGCCGAACACTGTCAAACGTATGAAAGTTAGAATCTTTGGTAGATAAGGAAGTGGAATCTTTGTTTCGCTATGTGGTAGTTGCATTAGCTCTGAAGGGATGTATTTCATGGCTTTCGGAATACGTTGTATATTGGTCACAACTCTTGTCTAGTGATCCGAGAATTTTTTATGACCCCCGTAGTTGTGTGTATGTAGGAGTGTCGCCTTGGTGTCGTGCTACATATATTGGGAAAACCGAGAGACTGGTGAACACTCGATGGGTTGAACACCGATACAAGAGCACATGTACTGATACTACATCGTCGCACTTTCACAGATGGCTCGAGAACTTCGGCGTACATAACTATGTGTTGATCACGGTGCTGAAGGAACATGTAGATGCGCTACTTAGCCTGTAGGAGTTGCTCATACGAACATGGTCACCGAGTCTGAACACTCGGGGGCCCAAGAAAAAGCAAATAGGCCACAGACAATCGTGGAAGAAGTGGCGGGGTAGACGAGAGCGCATGAATAGTAATAAAGGGAAGCCTAGCAAACGAGCAACTAGATATTCTTTTATGGATCGCGCAAAGGTGATCCGAGTTGGTGTAGGAGATGGATGTACCACTTCCATTAAGGTTTTGCAAACCCTGTATAGCCAGGAGGAGATCGGTCGACGCAGTTTCATTTCGAAGTCAGAAGGAGGTAGCGTGTGGACAAACAGATGGAAGAAAGTAAAGCGTGTTTTTGGTGATTCTGAAGTTTGGGTAAAGGAAAGGAAGGTGAAGCTTCAATAATGTAAAAAGGAATTCGAAAAGGGAGGAGAGTTTCGATTTGGCTATTTGAAATTTAGCGGAAACACAACAAATGAAATCACTTCTTTCTTGTCTCAATTTTGAAACAACCAAAGAAGCGATCAACATTACATTGTCGAGACCTTTATTTTCTGACTGAACTGTTGCAGGCTGCGAGAGAGTTCTCAAGGAAGACTACTCGACAGTTTTTGAAATATGTGTTGTTTGATAGTGTTAAGAAGGGGTATGGTTTTAACATAGGAGCTAAGTTCATTGCTAAAGTAAGGTACAATGATAGGATCAGTTTATTAGGTGTACGAAGGTTGTGTGACTCCAAGGTCACGGGAGTGGGGTTTCCACCTGTTGTTGCTGACATTTTTTCTAAGAAGGTCAGGACAATTTGGACAAAAAATCCGGTTGTCGTTGATATCCTTTGCAATCATCGCAAGGCCGCCTCTCTAGAAGTGCAGGCCTGCACTTGCTTTGGGTATGATTTGCCTCATTTTAAGGGTCTCGTAAGATGTCGGTTATAAGAAATACAGGGGACACATGAAGGAATGCACAATGGGAATAATGTACCGAGAGCACGACAGGCTTTTCGAGCAGAGATTTTGGCTCATGAGCTATCTGAGTCCTTCGCCTGTTGGAAATTCGGTCGATAGTGTCCGATATTGATTCGAGTAGAGAAAGCATTGAGTTGTATTAATAAATCCATATGTGATAGCTGAGAGATATCTACGAATGAGGTACTAGAGGTAAGGAAGAGGTTTCCAGATCTGTTTTTTTCACCTGTTGACCGTAATTCTGGAGAGATTGTGCTAAGCTGCCCAAAACTGTACCGTGAGACAATGCGTGATCTCTTTGTGCGAAGCTCTAGATATGTAGTGATTAAACAAGACGAGGAAAGAATCTGGTCTAAAGCAAGGACGAATTTTAATCAATTTGGACTAAGTGCATTGGGTAAATGGGAAGTCAAAGGGAAGGCGGGATGTTCCTATGTGCTTCCTAAGTATAAGGACCTCTCGAGATTTCGACCGATAGGCCCGACGAACCCACCATCAGGATCAGCAAGAAAGTCGCTAAAGCCCTAAATCTGTTGTTGATCTCTCTTCCACGTCACTCTCATTTTAACTTACCATCAGTCGGAGAATTGACTGGCCGTTTGAAAGCAGCAAATACACAACTGCATCGTGTATACACAGATAGCAGAGTGATGACAGCCTCCTATGACATTAAGGATATGTTTAGCAGGCTACCACACAATGATATTTGTAGCGCTCTTGATTGGTTACTAGAATGCTTTCGTGATAAACAGAGTGTCTACGTCTATCCAAGAGGAAGAGGAACTTCCTTTGGTATACAATCAGGGGAAGGGTGGTGGTCAATCGATTTGACAGAAATCAAAAAGTATGTGCACTTTGAGTTGTTGCATACCTACACGAGGGCTTCAAATGTTTTTCTAAAACAGGTGTTTGGGATCCCGATGGGGAAATGCACAAGTCCGCCACAAACGTGCATCATGTGCATGCATGCGGAGTGGCGGTTTTTTGCCACTTTGGGTCGCGATCGGAAATTGGTCTATGACGGCAGGCTTATGGACGACAATTCCTTATTTTCGGCCTATCAGAGTGGCAATTCGACTTCCATGTGTAAAGCCAACAAAATTCGAAACATCTTTGAAAAATGTTACCCTAAACCACTGACACTTAAACGGACCAACAAAAAAATGGGGACATGGGACTTTCTCGGTTGTAAGTTGGAAGCCAGGCCATGTTTCCCGTACTTGGGGAGCATACAAAGGACAAAAAATGAGGGTACCCAATGGTCAACCCAAAATATTATGTTTAAGACAAGACAAGATTACCGGTCTTGGTCGAGCCGTAAGCAAAAATTGGCCTCTCTGGCTGCATCGAATCGACAAAAACACGTCAGTTTAACATTCTGAAACATGTCCTGACACTGAGACTGGAGTATCGGGCCAAAGGTTTTTCAGACAATGTTTTTGAAAACACGGTCCGGAATTTTGTCCGGACGTGGGACGAGATTTGGAAGTTTATTGTAGAGCTACTCAACATGTAGTTAGGATGATAGATTATTAATAGTAGGTTTTGAGCTTTCCAAGTCCTCTTTCATCGCGATATGGCGACGAGGGCTGCCCCGTAACAAGTTGGAGGAATGAGTAGCGCAGTGTGGGGAAGAAGTTAAGGCGGGAGAATGTAGTACTCTCGAGTCCATTTTCTGCAGTCCTCAGGGGTTAAACTATTTTCTCAATCACAACAAACGCCGTGTCTGATCTGGATTTTAATCTTTGGTCGGTTTTGTCGATCTATGATTGCATGCGTGATATCTCACATCTCTAGACCAAGACCCTTGACGAGTGTTGGTGGCCACGGCCAGCCGAAACCGGTAGGGTTATTCACCATTCGTCGTGCGTTCCATCGTTCATCATTCTGTTCATTTTACCGAACGAAGTCGTGCGTTCGGGATGATTTTTACTACTATGCTTGGTGTCTGTCTTTCTCCTCGTCATTTTTTGAGGTTTTTTGCGTGTCTCCACTACTCCGGAAATGCAAAGAAGACAAAAATTATGGCGATGTATCTTTCCTTGCTCTAGCGGAAGATTCACTCTCGTTTTGCATATTTCGAGAGTAGTGGAGTGAGGCCCTATGACTATTGTTCCTCCTTTCCGTTGTTTCTACTTCTCCTTTCTGGTCCTCTTTATCATTCCTCTGAGTCTCTGACCTTTTGGTGTGCTAACGTATACTGCCTGGAGCTTTACCTGTCTTTTTGACGAATCTTTTTGACAAACGGGCCAAAAGAAATTAAAATTCAAAAAATAAAAAAATATATATATTTAACTTCAATTCTTATTTAAAACTTGGTAAATTGTTTTTTTTTTTTTTTTTTTTTTTTTTTTAAATCTTTATAGAAGTCGGGAACCGGGTCAAGCGTCCCTTACAAAATTAGGTGGGGCCCTCATCGGGCACGGCATCACCGACCAAGCACATCGAGGGCACAACTAGATTTCAACCCATAATCAACTCCATAACAACTCCATAACAACTCCACCGCCCCTACTACTGAAAAATCAACGAAAAATTTCGGCAAAATCTAAATTCATCACCAAGAAACTCTAATCACAATAGTCGTGACAACCCTAATTGGTAACCCTAATTCCACCAATCATGAAAAGAAAATCATACGCACAAGGCAATCAAAACTACAGAAAGGAACCAGTGGTCAGCACTACTTGATCATGTCCTCTATTCATCCAGAGTTATTACCAACCCCTGCCAATCCTCTCTGCCACCGCACGGCAGGGGTCTGTGCACACAGGCCCCAAACTGCTGACAGAGACCCCGCAAACCCACCCATCTCTTCGTGATTCAAAGCGGATTGCATCATAGCACCTCCCCACACTCTTCATACAAAAACACCAACTCCCATTACGATGTTGTTTTCACTAACCAGGGAATTACCCCACCTCCCACGCGGCAGGGGCCAAACACCCCACAAAACCCACCCACCTCCTCGCGATTTAGGGTAAGCCCCTTCCTCAATTATGCATACACGCCCTACGGTCCTACGGATGCTTCCCCGCCCTCCATGAGGACCATGACGACACCCTAGTGGAGCAATGCTCACCATTCACCTCAAAAATTTAGATGACAGCAAGACACCAGCCTATTAGGATGAAATGAATGCTTGGCCCAAATTTAACATCTCAGTGGTAATACCCTAGCTCCCGCGCGACAGGAGTCGAAGACCCCACAAACCCACCCACCTCCATGTGATTTAGAGAAAACCACTTCCACTAATCTTCACCTTCTCACAAAGGAAACCCCACCACCCACCATAATGGTGTTTCTACAGAGCGGTACTCTCTCTTTCATTTCATTGCATGCAGACACAAAAATCGCAACAAATTACGACAAATATTAGTATTATATTACCCAAACGGCAAACAAGAAAAACACCAAAAATCACACAAATTGCCTCAACGCTAGTCTAATGCAAAAGTCAAACAATAACTGAAGGCCGACCACTCTCTCTCTCTCTCTCTCTCTCTCTCTCTCTCTCAGGCCCTAACATGGGCCACGACAAGTGAGCACACCCAATCCACGAAAATGTGCGCTCCTTGGGTTTTGTTATTAAAAAAATTGTGTGATAAATTGTACGATTTTTTTTTTTTTTTTTTTTTAGGCCCCTGGCCTCTATTAACCATCTCTCCATTTACAAACCCCAACGTTGCACAACAACGACGTTAAACCACCAGTACATGGCCGCAGCCAAGTTCAGAACCACAATGGAGCCTCTCTGAAAGAAAAAAAATTCGGAGCCTCAGGGGGTGCGGACAAAAATGGCTGGCACGGCCAGCTAAGCCTAAAACATAAATGTCGCGCTGGTGCTTCCCCAAAGTTTGACATGCAAATCTGGCGAATCCACCGCATACAAAAAATGCTCAGATGTATGTTCTGGTCCTCTGAAGTACACCGCAAAATAGTTGACCCGTCATTTGCCTTCAAAGATTCACGAACCGTCAATCGAAGCAAACACCCA
>BFEA01000208.1:823828-833950 GCA_003427395.1 Chara braunii | reverse complement strand
TGCACCGAAGTGTTGTAGGCGAACTCGATGTCGGGGAGGCGGTCAACCCAATCTTTCTGGTCCGGAYGGATGAGCGTACGAAGCATCATTTGAGCGGTTTGATGTGCCCGCTCCGTTTGCCCGTCCGTCTGTGGATGCCGAGCCGAACTTGGTTTCATCTTCGTGCCGGACTCCTGCATGAGAGGAGTCCAAAATGTCGACATGAAGCGAGTGTCGCGGTTGCTGACTATGTCTTCCGGTACACCGTGGCCACAAATCCAACCGGTGTGCAAGAGGCGTGCCAGCTCGGGAGCCGTGGAGTAGTACTTGCAAGGGAGAAAACGCGCATACTTACTCAAACGGTCCACAACCGTGAGGATGCCGTCGTGCCCGAGGCGATCGCGGGGAAATGGTCTGGTGACATCCATGGCAGTGGAGAGGCCGGGTTCCCATGGGATAGGCATCGGGCGCAACTCGCCGTAGGGGTTGCGATTGCGGGGCTTGCTTCGTCGGCAAACTTCGCAAGAGTCGCAATACCGAGTGACATCGGTAATGAGGTCGGGCCATCGGAATCGTTGTCGAAGCCGTGCAATGGTGCGGTTGACTCCGAAATGGCCGGCGAGTCATGAATCATGATACTCACCGAGAAGGCGAGTCCGAAGACGACGGTCTCGTGGGACACATAGTAAGTCCTTGCCTCTCGAGTGGAGGAGCAAGTACCCGTCGGCAATGCGATAATGGCTGGCTGGCGGGTGATCCGAAGATAGCTACGCGTACAACGTGGT
Source organism: Chara braunii (assembly GCA_003427395.1). Classification (NCBI taxonomy): domain Eukaryota; kingdom Viridiplantae; phylum Streptophyta; class Charophyceae; order Charales; family Characeae; genus Chara; species Chara braunii. Next base: position 833,186 of record BFEA01000208.1, on the reverse strand, counting down.
GAAATCTGGATCAGACTCATAGCCCCGGATGAAGTGTCGCTGGAGTTCCTCGTCGAATGCGAAGGCATGATGTGTCATGGCGCAAAGATCGGGTCTTCGCGAGAGTGCATCTGCTGCGCGATTGGAGAGGCCGAGGAGATGTTTCAGTGTGAAGTCAAATTGGTCGATGAAGTACATCCATCGTCCGATCGTGTTGCTCACCGTATCCTGCGTCTTGTAGAAGGTCAATGGGTTGTTGTCCGTGACCCATGTGAACCTACGACGCCCAAGGAGGAAGTGCCACCATCGCTTGAGAGCCATCACGAACGCGAGCAGCTCCTTCTTCCTTGCATCATCAAGCGAATTGATGGGAGGCACTTTGTGGCTGAAATACTCCACAGGGTGCCAGTCGTCGCCATCGTGTTGCTCCAAGGCTGCCCCAATGCCATAGCCGGAAGCGTCTGTTGTCACTCTCGTAGGCAGGGTGGGGTCATAGATGCTAAGGACGGGTGCCATGAGCATGGCCGTCTTGAGTGCTTGGAATGACCGTCGTGCGTCGTCATCGAATACGAATGGCACCTTTGGCGATTGTAATCTCGTCATAGGTGTGGCAATCCTCGAGTATCCGGTGATGAATCGCTGATAGTAGCCCGCCAACCCCATGAATGAACGAACGTCCGTGGTGTTGGTGGGCTCGGGCCATACGCGGAGGGCCTCGATCTTGTCCACAAGCAGACGGATGCCTTGCGGCGTCACATAATGTCCCAAGAGATTGTCTTTCAGATGTGCGACGTCGACGCCATGGACGGTTGCCAGGTGGCTCAACCAGATCTGGCATCCGCCCTTTGAGTTGAGGAACAGGGCGCCGATGTACGCGTGTTTGGCGACGAACAAAATCCGAAGTTGCGTTGTAAAGCCCTCCCACCAGAGGACCGGGTCTTGATGCGTATAATCATCGAACTTCTCGATTTGGAATGTCGGCATCTTGTAGTGCTGCACGGCGTTGCTATCCTTGTTAGGCAGCCGGTGCAGTTGCTGAACCTCGATCTTCAAGGTGTCCAGCTGATTGCTGATGGTAGCTGGTGCAGCGAAGCTACTGATGTCGCCGAGCATTGCGACTACGTGATCAACTCGTTCCTCCAGTTGGCGGGCAGAGGGTGCATTGCTGGTCTTGCTAGCCTCTGGTCTTGGTGCAGTTTGCTCCAAGTCCTGTACACGGGAATCAAGTGCTCATGCTGCATCCTCGTGCTGAGCCTTGTGGTTCCGTACGGCCCGCTTGAGGTTCGCCAGCTCAGACTGCAGGTGGTTACAAGTGTAAACCAACCTAGTCACGAGTTTGGCCATGAATTCCTTGTGCTGCTCCTCCGGTGTCGCGTCGTCGTGCTCCTCGGATGGTTCAAAGTGCCAAAACTTGAGCTTTTCGATGCTAGTGGCTTCATGTCGGTGTAGCAGATCCTGGGCTTCCTTTCGGCGTGCCTGGGTATCTGCGTCTGCTTCGGCCTGAAGCCGCTGCTTCTCAGCTGTTGCCGCCGCTTCAGCCTGTAGGCGGACAGCCTCAGCTGCGAGCTGGCGTTGTTCCTCAGCCGCGATTAGTGCGAGCTGAGTTTCGAAACGCTGTCGGTACTCGGCAATGGACTCAATTGCTAGTTGGTCTGGCATGCCTAAAACTGAGCCCGTCATGGGGGCACTGCTGACGTGGCACTGTGGCACTGTTGACGTGGCATTGTTGCTTATGTGGCACTGTTGACGTGGCACTGTTGCTGACGTGGCACTGCTGACGTGGCACTGTGACTGACGTGGCACTGCTGACGTGGCACTGTTGCGGACGTGGCACTGTGCCAACTCGGAAATGCATGCAAAGGGGTGGGTGGGAGGGAAAACGCAGGTAGGGAACCAACCCAACAATACTTTCCTCCCGGCCCTAATCAACAGATAAAAAAATAAATAAATAAATAAAAGAGGACTACTTCCTTTTTTTTTTTTTTTTTTTTTGTACATCTGTCGATTTGTTATGAGTGAGACATGTCAGAAGAGTACTATGAGCGAGATCTAGGCTAGGTTCCGCAAAGTTTCGGCTTCCACAAAATGCGATCTTGAAAAAAAAAATTGCGAAATATGCGATTTTCAGAAAAAACTAAATCCAGTTGAATATGGCAACCTTCGAATATGCCTAACGAAATGTTGGTAGGCTTCGCAAGATTTCAGTTTTCAAAAAAAATTTTCGAGATAGAATGAAAATTCGATTTTCAGAAAAGAATAAATCTGGTTTCCGAGAATATGACCACTTCTATCGTTATCCCAATATGCCTAGAAAACGACATGTCAACATCAGAAATTTTCAGCTATGTATGCAAATATCAGAGAAACGAAATGCTACTATCATGAATTTTCAGATCAAACGAAATGTGATTATCAGAAACTTTCAGATATTTGTTGCGTGGAAACGAAATACTAATATCAGAAATTTCAGGTAAAACGAAATGTGATTATCATAAATTTTCAAATAGTTGTTGCGAGAAAAAAAATTCAGAGATTTGACGAAGTCCTACTTGATTTACTAATGACTAATCAATAGATCAAGCAAGCTGGCTACTTGATTGAGCGGGTCCTCTAAATGAGAGCTCCGCTCCGATACCAAACTGTTGCATACTGTAAAGGTGCAGACCAGAACAAGAACCGACCTCTCTAACAAAGTACAAGATAGCGCAGCGGAAAACTTAGATACCAATGATCCGAACAATCAATATTGCAATGCAGCCCTGAACATACATCATCATCATCATTCCATGGTGTGAAGGGGTCTGRCGCTTACACAGGAAGAATGCGCCAGCCCCAACCATACAMWGACGAAGAAGAGGGGGGTTAGACGAAGAAGAGGGGAAGATGGGAATGTCGTCAACACCAAGTCTTCGGCACAGGCCCAAATAGTCCCTCGTCAAAATGTCTGAATCCCAATGTCGAGTCTGGATCCAMTGTCGTCAAGTCTCAAGTCACAACTCTCTCTCTCTCTGTAGTAGTCCGCTGATACTGAGAAGTCAGGTGGTGAGAGGGGAAGAAGAGTTGGTGGACTTAGAAGAGGAAGAATAAGAACTCTCTCTCTCTCTCTGTGTCTGGTACTAACATGTGAAGTTGGCGCCTTGATGCAAGTACCTCGAAGATGGAGCTGGAGCTATGGAGCCACAGGTAAGTCCCACTGGCCTCCGCCAGCCACCTCTCACAACTCTACTACTACCACCTAATAGCGCCTAGCGCTGAAGACTACTGCTATGGCTACTAGCGCCCAGCGCTGAAGACTACTGCTAGCGCTAAGCTACTCCTGCAGCGCTCCTCCTGAGTGCTGCAGCCGAATCCTGAAGACTACTGCCTTCTGTCCAACTACCTACCCGTGAAGTGCATGGGAACTCCCTATGTACTTCTCGGCCTGCCTCCTGACTGCAGGGCGAGACAGTCCAGGAGGCTGCTCTTGCCAATGCCGAAGGGAGTCAGGGGCTGCCGCTGCAGCTCGTGCTTGAGGCTATCGTGGGAACAGGCCAGAAATAGCCTGTTCCCGAAACCCTGGTTTTGTGCCTGAGTGTTAGGGTAGGTCGATCTTATGAGGGCCTGAAAGTGGCCCTCCGTTTCAGGCTGAAAAACCTCAGGGCTGAAAAACCCTGTTTTAGGCTGAAAACAAAATAGGGCATGCAGGCCTTTGTTTTCAGTTTTCAGGTTGAAACGACATGGGGCCTGTAAGCCCTTATTTCTAGGCTTTTAGGCTGAGAATGAGGGACGGGCCCTGCAGGCCCGTGTGGCTACGCAGTATGCCACAGTAGAGTAGAGTCGAGTAGAGTCGAGTGTAAAAGAGTAGAGTAGAGAAAAGTAGAGTGGAGGGGAATGGAGTAGAGTACAAAAGAGTGGAGTGGAGTGAAGTGAAGTACAGTAGAGTATTGTAGATAAGAGTATCGCAACATATACTACAATATGGTAGAGTACAAAAGAGTAGAGTAAAGTAGAGTACAGCAAAGTAGAGTAGAGTACAGTAAAGCAAAGTAGAGTAGAGTAGAGTAGCGTAGCTTAGAGTAGTGCAGCATAGAGTACAGTAGAGTCGAGTCGAGTCGCGTCGAGTAGAGTAGAGTAGAGTTGAGTGGAGTAGAGTGGAGAAGATTGGCGTACCTCAAATGGACCTATACACTAAAACCAAACTAAAACGGCACTCAAAACGGGCTCAAACTGACTCTAACAGAGCAGAGTAGTTTAGAGTAGAATGGAGTGGAGTAAAGCAAAGTAGAGTTGAGTACAGTTCTGTAGCATAAAGCAGATTCGAGTCGAGAAGAGTCGAGTGGAGCAGAGTCGAGTGGAGTAGAGTCAAGTGGAGTAGAGCCGAGCGGAGTAGAGTAGTGGAGTGGTGTGGAGTAGTCTAGTGGAATGTAGTTGAGTCGAATGGAGTGGAGTGGAGTGGAGTAGAATGGAGAGGAGTGGAGTAACGTGGAGTGGAGGAGAGTTGAATGGAGTGGAGCAAAGTGGAGTCGAAGAGAGTAGAGTAGGGTAGAGTGGAGTGGAGTAAATTAGAGTGGAGTGGAGTAGGGAGGCGTAGAGAAAAGTAGAGTGGACCAGAGCAGAGTAGAGTAGAGCAGGGAAGCGTAGAGTAGAGAAGGGTAGGGAAGAGAAGCTTAGGGAAAAGATGAGTAGAAAAAAGTAGAGTCGAGAAGAGTAGGGAAGCATAGAGTATTGTAGAAACTCGGTAGAGTATCCTAGAGTAAAGTAGAGTAGAGAAGAGAGGCTTACGAAAGAGAAGAGAAGAAAAGAGTAGAGTCCAGAAGAGTAGGGAAGTGTAAAGTATTGTAGAGTAAAGTAGAGTAGAGTATCCTAGAGTACAGTAGGTTAGAGTAGAGTAGAGTAAAGTAGAAAAAGAGTAGAGTAGAGTAGAATACAGTAGAGTAAAGTAGAAAAGAGTAAAGTAGAGTAGAATACAGTAGAGTGAGGAGATTAGAGTATCATAACATAAAGTACAGTAAAGTACAGATTAGTAGAGTAGAATAGAGTAGAGAAGAGTTAAGCAAAGTAAAATAGAGTAGAGTATCATAAAGTAGAGTAGAGTAGGTTATAATATGGTAGAGTAGAGTAAAGTAGGAAAGAGTAGAGTAAAGTAGAGTGGAGGGAGTAGATCAGAGTATCGTAGCTGCATAGCATGAAGTACAGTAGAGTAGAGATGAAAAGAGTACAGTAGATTAGAGTAGGGAAGAGTAAAGCAAAGTAGAATAGTGTAGCGTAGCGTAAAGCAGAGTAGAGTAGATGCGAGTCTAGTAGGGTCAAGTGTGGTAGAGTAAAGTAAAGAAAAGTAGAGTGGAGGGGAGTAGAGTAGAGTAAAGAAGAGTGGAGTGAAGTGGAGTACAGTAAAGTAGAGTGAGTAGATAACAGTGTCACAACATATAGTATTGTACAGTAGAGTACAAAAAAATGAAGTACAATAAAGTAAAGTAGAGATGAGAAAAATGAAGTATTATAGAGTAGAGTAGAGTAGAGTGAAGCAAAATAGAGTACAGTAGCGTAGCGGAGAGTACTGTAGCATAGAGTAGAGTAGAGTAGAGTCACGTCACGTCGAGTCGAGTCGAGTAGAGTAGAGTTGAGTGGAGTAGAGTAGAGAAGAGTGGCGTACCTCGAATGGACCTATACGCTAAAACAATCTAAAACGACACTTAAAACAGGCTGAAACTGACTCTAACAGAGCAGAGTAGTTTATAGTAAAATGGAGTAGAGAAAAGCAAAGTAGAGTAGAGTTGAGTATAGTAGTGTAGAGAAGAGCAGAGTCGAGTCGAGAAGAGTCGAGTACAGTAGAGTCGAGTGAAGTAGAGTAGTGGAGTGGTGTGGAGTGAAGTCTAGTGGAATGTAGTTCAATCGAATGGAGTGGAGTGGAGTAACGTGGAGTGGAGGAGAGTGGAGTGGAGGAGAGTGGAGTGGAGTAGAGTGGACTGGAGTGGAGTACAGTGAAGTGGAGTGGCATGGAGTGGAGCCAACCCCAAATTGTTCTTTTTTTTCCTTTTCTTTTTGGATCGGACCAATAGGAATTTGCATGTCCTTGGCAAGCGGACCGCTTTTCGCTAGACTTCTTGTTATAGTCATCGAAGGACCGAAAGGCAATCACCGTGCTTTTGAGGAGCTTTTCCAATTTTTTGTTACATGTGCCTTGTGGGATCCAAGCCATAGTCTTCTCTATTTTACGGGATCCAACTTCTAAAAAAATGGAGCACCTCAACCAAGTCAAATCACCTTCAGGTATGTAAGGAAGGGGGGGGGAGGGGAAGAGACGAAAACCTGGAATTCAAACCCTTCTTTGTTTGTTTGTTTGTTTTTTAAACTCCATCAGATCTCTGGTTTACTTTGTTGTTGTTGTTGCGGGGCCGGGAGGAGGGAGGATGAGCGACTTGAGATTGACCTCGCCCCTCGCCCTTCGCCTCATCAGATCTTTGTTGTTGTTGTTGCGGGGCGGGGAGGAGGGAGGATGAGCGACTTGAGATTGACCTCGCCCCTCGCCCTTCACCTCCCGCCCCCGAGTTCGCCCTTTCCCCGTGGTTGCACCCCCCAACCGTGCTCCCCTCCCCCCCCCCTCCGCGTTCCTCCACCCCCCACCCCCTTCGCTCCACCCCCCCCGTGTCCTTTTTATTGAAAAAAAAATACAGCCCTTCCCTTCCCCACACACCTTTTCTTTTTTTTTTCCCAATCAACCAATCAATCAATCAATGGCAAAGGAAGAGACGACCTTCTCGCTTGATTGACTGATTAATTAAACAAACAAAAAAGGGGGGGTGTAGAGGGCCTGCTTGCCACCTTCCCCCTCTCAACGCACCATACTCTCCACTCTCGTCCTCTCTCCTCCTGCCTCCTCCCTCCTCCCCTCTCCTCCTCCCTCCTCACTTTCGTTATCGAGATCACGACCACTTCTTCCCAGAAGAGGTGACATTGAACTTGAAGTCGATGATATCCTCAATCATTGTGAAAGCAAAGACGCCTGGCGCATTGAGTTTGGATGGCAGCTCTCTCTCTCTCTCTCTCTCTCTCTCTCTCTCTCNATCCTCAATCATTGTGAAAGCAAAGACGCCTGGCACATTGAGTTCGGATGACAGCTCTCTCTCTCTCTCTCTCTCTCTCTCTCTCTCTCTCTCTCTCTCACACACACACACAACACACACACACACACAAAAAAAAAAAAAAAAAAAAAAAGTACTTGGACCAGGTAATGGTCCCGATGCATCCAAAGTGCTCCATACGTACAAATGCATTTGGTCCAGAGAGCAGTCCAGGTCCATGTAGAGTGTTCGGTAGCAGAGCAAGACCCTCTCTCTCTCTCTCTCTCACACACACACACACACACACACACACACATATTAAAGAAAAAAAAAAAAAAGGTTCAAGTGATTTCGGGGGAGGGTGGGGAGTTCGGAAACGAGCCGGGCTACACTAAGGAAGAGTAAGGGGTGGGTTTGAAGTTGGGCAGTGTGGAGTTGTGATGCGAAGTCGGGAGGCTCACATATGAATGTGGGTGGGTCAGGTTGGAATTGACAAGGTGGAGAGTGAATGTGGATGGTAAATGGGAGGAGGTTCGGATGATTGTGTGAGGGAGGGCAGCTAAAAGAATGGGTTTGGCTGAAAGGAGGAGGGGGGGAGATGGGGTTGGTAGTGAAAAACATAGGCTTGTGATGTGAGAACAGGCAAGTAGCGAGTGAATGTCGACGGACTTAGGGAAATTTCACTGTGTGGAGAAAACGTGTGGGGCAGATGGGGTTCGTAGTGAAGAACATAGGTTTGTGATGTGAGAACAGGCAAGTAGCGAGTGAATGTTGACGGACTTTGGAGGGAAATTTCACTGTTTGGAGAAAAGGTCTAAGGGGCTCGTTAGACACTCCTCGGGCGCGTAATGTCCCCGAGGAATCGTTCATTCCACCTATCCTCGGGGATGCAGTCAGGGAAAAAAAGTGAAAACACTCCGAAGGAAATTCCTTGGGCTCCGAGGATTCCCCAGCCATTTCTTCCTTTTGCCCAAGGGACCTCACGAGGTCTCTTGGGCAAAAGGAATCCGCGTTTCACGGAGAGGAGCGGGCACATGGGTAGAGAGACGTTACAACCAAGAATCTGGATCGTGGCGGCACCCTATTGGCTGAAGGCCTCAAGCACATTTGATTTTTTTTTTCGTTTCTTTTTTCTTTTCTGACATCGCTCGAAGGAAATGTTCTCGGGCGACGTCCCTGAGGACAGGTGGAGCGAAGGGCCCAAATTTCCTTTTGAACCAAAAAGAATTTTTCCTTTTGCCCAAGGATTTCAATTGGAGTGTCTAACGAGCCCCTAAGAGCTGGGGAGAGTTGGGCTTTAGTGGGGCAAGGGAAAGGACAGGAATGGAAAATGAAGCCGTATCTTCAAACTGAAGGGGGGGATAGTTGGAAGAAAAAAGGTAACTGACAAACAGGTGGTGAGTGTAAGGCGTGGCTACGCCGGACCCGGACCAGGACAGCCCATGTCCAGTCAGGTCCGGACGTTCGGACTTCTGGACATATCCGGACCTCCGGACATGCACGGTCCTGGACGGTCCGGACTGGCAAGCAGGTTCGGAAATGTCCGGACCATTGAAAAAAACAAAATTAAAAAAAAATATGAAAAAAAAAAATGTTATGCAGAATAACAATGCAAACCACTTTTGCCTCAGACTCATGTCAGAATTCCTAACCAAACTTGAGTTAAAAGTCAAAAAATATAAAAACTTAAAAAAAGACTTCAAAAAGTAACGAATTATTAATAATTCATTACTTAGGTATTAGGCGCTCCTCGGGCGCGTAAAGTCCCCGAGGAATTGTTCGTTCCACCTATCCTGGGGGATCCAGTCGGAAAAAAAAAGTGAAAACACTCCGAAGGAAATTCCTTGGGCTCCAAGGATTCCCCAGCCATTTCTTCCTTTCGCCCAAGGGACCTCACCAGGTCCCTTGGGCAAAAGGAATCCGCGTTTCACGGAGAGGAGAGGGCACATGGGTAGAGAGACATTACAACCGAGAATCTGGATCGTGGCGGCACCCTATTGGCTGAAGGCCTCAAGCACATTTGATTTTTTTTTCTTTTCTTTTTTCTTTTCTGACATAGCTCGAAGGAAATGTCCTCGAGCGACGTCCCCGAGGACAGGTGGAACGAAAGGCCCAAATTTCCTTTTGAACCAAAATGAATTTTTCCTTTTGCCCGAGGATTTCAATAGGAGTGTCTAACGAGCCCCTTAGTAATTACATTATTATAGAAATAGACCATGTCCGGCCCCCCCAGAAAAACAGAAACGGGCCTGAAAAAACCCCAAAACAATTTTGGGGTTGGCTCCTCAGTGGGGAAGGGTCCTGGACCTCGTTTTCTTTTTTTTTTTTTTTTTTTTTTT
>BFEA01000208.1:778246-792280 GCA_003427395.1 Chara braunii | reverse complement strand
ATATATATCGTCACAAACAGAACTGCCCGGTAAACCGTAGGCAGAGAGAGAGAAGAGGACAACAAACGAGGGGCTGTGACAAACTGTTTTGTCGGAGTTTCACTGACTCATCTATGTATGTTTAATGTGAGGGAGAATTTGCAAAATACCCTCACAAGTTGAGGTATATGCCAAAATGCCCCTGAAAGATGTGGGGAGAGTGGAATGCCCTTTTGGGCCGAAATCTTTGTGTTGTCTGCCCCTGTGAGGCAGGTGTGCGACTTTGCAATCTGGACCTCCCCGTTTGGGCCTTGGCCTTTTCCAATAGGGCCTTGGAAAAAAAGCTGACAAGCGCGGGGACCATTTTGCAAGGTTGGACCGTACCCGGTAGGGGTATATTGCAAAGATGTGGGTCCAACCGATGCCAAGGGTATTTCACAATTTTTATTTTTTTTGTCAGTGGGGCATTCTGCTCTACCCACGTCTTTTAGGGGCATTTTGGCATATATCTCAACTTATGGGGGTATTTTTGCGAGAAAAACAAGCCCTCGAGGGGCCCTTATCAGACATGCAAATGTTTGTGGCCCCCAGCAAGTCTTGTGCCCTCCCTAAGTGAAGGCGGGCTTGAATATTCACAAGAGGCCTAAAATTGACAACTTTGAATTTTCCATATTTGGGTACTTACACAGTTGCAACACGCCAGTTGGTTACAGGGCAACATGAGCTTCCAGGCTCTTTCCAAAAACAAGGGCTGCGCTGCACAGTTGAGCCCAGGGCCGGGTGGTTGCACCCTGCGCTCACGCATTGTGAGGTCGACACATCACACAGTGGCCGCGAACGAATGAGAAAGCAGTACTGTCATCACACGACGCAATGCAAGCCAATGAGAATGTGGCAAACACTTGTGCCTGGACGCCAACCTGGATGAGCTTAACCGGAAAGGGCCCAGGCCCTTAACTGTAGAAGTGGACTTGGGCGCAGACACTGGGGCCGGACTCGAAGCTACTGGAAACTTCTCCATCCACGCCCAGGGGCTACAGTTTCCATAAAGGAAAGCGAGCTGCCCAGCCGGGGGGCTGTTGGCCTAGGCAGGCAATGCGGACACACTGTTGCGTTGCTGCACAAGTGTCTGTATGCGCGCTGCAGCCTGCGGTGCACGCAGGGGATCTGAGGTGAGAGGGGCCGACACGGCAGCCATAGCTGGGCTGCAGGGGTGCAATGCGGGTGATGGGCAAAGGTGGTCTTCTGGTACGAGGCGCAAAAGGTGTGGGGTCCAAGGGATGATGAGGGGAGGAGAGAGAACGTACCTGGTGTATGTTGGTGGTCGGCATTGGTGTTGACGTCACGTACATTAGTCTTCGACTTCTGAGTGGTCCAGTCGCATGAACGTAGATGGACTAGTTAGGCAGAGTAGAGTAGGCTGGGCGCTGAGCGCCAAACAATAGGGGCGACATTCGATACAGTGTTGGTGTGACCAGAGAGCATCGGCATTGGCACTCGAGTTCATTGTATTGCTCTTATTTGGATGGTATCTCGGTGCATTTGAGCTCTCTGCTTTGTACACGAGTATCTGGACTACTTTGTAATTTTGCAACTTGGTTTTCTGTCTATCGCTCTCGCTCATATTCCCTGGTCCTTGCCCAGTCGGGCGGCCCGGTCAGACAAGGCAACCCAGGCAGTCTGGTTTATAACACAGCTCAGGAGTATAGTAAGTTAATCTGTAATACCTTACTCCTGCTTTGAATCCAGTACTTGTTTTAGTTTCTATGCGTACTGAACTAATTTCCTTCCTCCTTATAAGTCCAATTGATATATTTTACCCCCACACACCTGACCGACCGACCGTAGCTGTGGTAAGTAACGACATAGGAGACCGCTTTACGGGTCCTCAGCATAGTTTGACTATTGCCGCTATACAGCTGACCGACCGACCATAACTGTGGTAGGTAACGACATACGAGACCGCTTTACAGGTCCTCAGCATAGTTTGACTATTGCCCCTTTACAGCTGACCGACCGACCATGACTATGGTAGGTAACGACATAGGAGACCTCTTTACGGCTCCTCAACATAGTTTGACTATTGCCCCTACGCAGCTTACCGAACGACCATAACTGTGGTAGATAACGACATACGAGACAGCTGTACGGCTCCTCAGCATAGTTTGACTATTGTCTACTCCAGACATTCCAGAGCAGTGAGACAACCCCTTTCCACTGCTCCGTATCGTCCGTATTTCCTAAGAGATGAATATCTTCCAGTTATAAACGAATTTTGAGTGGACTGGCTGGGCCAGGGGGAAGGATAGCGAGGGTCCAATGGGAGGGCTGGCAGCTGGATGACTACCTGCGACTACAGGCTTCACTAATAGACTATCGACTATGCTTTAACGATTGGACTGCTACCACTTTTGGTATTCCCCTCCCCCCTCCGTCTGATTTCCCAGACTTATTCCCTCTCCGGAGTCATACACTGGTAGAGCTTGGTTGGTACAGCAGGGAGCAGGAGCGGTCCTCCCAACAGGATCAGGGTGGGACGATGCAGGATGGGTGATGGGAGGAATGAAGGCTAGCTTCAGCCTCAAGACGCCCCCCGGATTTCTGAACTGGCTTTTATTCCTCCACCCCCACCCTTCCCAGCCCCTCCTCTGGCCCTGCTGATAAGGGACCCCTGGTCTAACACAATTGCCGGTGTAGAGGCGGTGAGGGCCAAATGAGTCAACGGTAGAATCTACACATCTCTGGTCCGGCCGTAAATACTCTATGTTTTGATACAATTGTCAAGGGACGCTCGACCCTATTTCCAGCAGGTGTTGCTCCCCACCAATAGATTGGAGCCGCCCATGGCCTGCCACAGGGGACTCCTCTTATCAGCCCCTAGAATATGGATCGGGGAAGCTTTGTTAGGGAAAAAAAAAAAAAAAAACCACCCCAACCTAGGAAGATTCTCACGCCCGGCCGGTTTTGCCCGGCCTGGGTGCCGCCCAGGGTACCCGGGCGTGCAAAAAAAAAAAAATTATTTTTTTTTTTTTTTTGGTTTTCCGCGCTCTCCCAGAGGACTCCAAATCCGGGCCCATTTCGTTTTTTGCGAGTTGGCTATCAAGGGGGGGGGAGGGGGGTATAAATTGGTTTTAAAGGGGCTAAAGGGGTCTAAAGGGGGGTGCCTTTGTGTGATTCTGTTATTTTCTTTTTCATCTCCGATTCGGTGAGGAATTATAATGTGACCCTCAGCCAAAAGTGGTTTGCATTTCAATCCTACACAACATTTTTTTTCCCGGAATTTTTTGAGGGTTTTTCTTTTTTTTTTTGGCGCTGGGGCTGCCCGGAACCCTGCCCGGGGGTCATGCCCGGCTGGGCACCCGGGCGTGTACCCGGGCAGAAGTTGGGTGCCCGGGCGCCCGGGAAAACAGCCTAGACCCCAACGTTAAACAAGTTGACCAGCGATGGGCACTTGTGCTTTTGGGTGGACCAATACTTCCCATAGTCTTCCAGAAGGGGACAAAAAAAAATAGTCACCCCAACATGTTTAGTTCCTTCAGTCTAAGTAGTGACGTACTAAATTAATAAATTTGGTGGGAAAAAAAAAGACCCTTGATAAGGCCTGAGGCCAAGCGATGCAGCCTGCAAAAACGCGAACATGACGCAGAGCCCGATCCGACGCGTCTGAAAAAAATGTCAAGCGCGCTTTTCCCAACGCCACGTGCCCCTCTGGATTCGAGCAATCAATGAACCGAGCCACAAAAGAAACTTCCATGAAGCGGCCCACCCCAGTCCCACACCCTTTCCCAACGCAGGGCAGAGTCTCCCCTATGTTATGATCCTGGCCAATTTCGAGATACACATTCATCAGATAATACAATGCTGTCCAATTGCAGAAAGAAATGACTGAACTTGAGAGGAGAGAGAAGGTTAGAAGACGAAGAAGAAGTAAGAAAGAAGAAGAAGATGACGTGCACCAGCATAGACAAATGATATAAGCTCTTCTTCTTCGCTCAACTCTCTCTTCCTCTCTTATTCACACAAGAATTAATAATACAATGCTGAATAGCTGAACCAGAATCAAAGTTTGAATCCCTCTTCTACTGCAGGTATCACTTGAGGTCCACCATAGCCATAACTGCCTCTCCCACTCTTCACTCTCATAGGCCGAGGCTATGGCGGACTACTAGGCCTTGCCCAGATGCCCAAAAGATAACCCAAAGCAGCTATGGCTGCTCTAGCTCAGGCCGCCATGCCTGACCCTGCCTCGAAGCTTCTTGGGGTAGCTCAACCCCATTTGGGGCCTTCCTGCTGCAGCGCCCACCAAGGTTATGAAGATGGTTGCCACCATAGCCAGGTAAGTACCTCTGGCGCTCCTCCCCCTTCCTGTCCTTCTTCCCCCCCTGAGTCCTTGCTTCTTCCCCAGCAGCGCTGCTCCAAGCTAGCGCTGCTCCAACCAACGCTCCAACCAGTGTGTCGCCAAACTTGCACACCGACAATGAGGTTGGGCTCTTCGCCCGGCCTGGAGATATAGCGGCCTGCTTGCCTCTTGGGCGGTGACTTCCAGGCCGCTCGGCCTTCCCAGCAACTGGTACCTCCTCCTTTTCGGAGGGAAACATCATTGCAGACTCTTATATTGGTCGTACAGGCCCTAGACTCAGACTGGTTGGACTGGTACCCGCCTAGACCTAGCCTACAACTACTGGGCCTCTCAAAATGCCACTTTTGTCTTCTTCTGCTCGGCCTTCAGTACCCGCACATCTACCTCTTCAGGGTGCGGTACCGGCCTACCTGCTACTTGAGTGTTTTCCCCGCTGCAATCCCTCAGTGTTGTGGCCACAGGTAAGTACCGGCCCTGAGGCCCCAACGAATGAACAAGTGCCCTTTCGGGCCACGCACACACTCAAGCCAACCAGCACTCAGACAGACATGCAGTCCAGCAAGCGTGCACACACACAGACTTAGAAAACATGATAGCAAGCGGGAGACTCAGCAAGGCATTCAGTCCATGAGCAAAACTCAGAAATCAGCCGTGTGTTTCAGTCCATGTTTGGTCGGGTCATCACACTACTCCCCCCTCAAGATCGAGGTCCCTTCGAGCGAGTAACTCATTCTGAGTCCCCGACAAACGCATCGTAGTGAGCTTGGCAGAGATTTTAGGTGCATCATTGGAGGCAATTTGTCGCTCGTAGGCTTTCACAACGCGTGGTGCGCTGCGCAGTAGTTCCTGCTTGGAAATCCAGTATAAATCATCCAATGGGTGGTACATGAAATGAATCTGGTACTGTCTGTTGCATGCGTTCCCTACGTGCTGTTTAATTATGTCTATCTCATGTCCGCCTTTGATTGCATGAGTAATCATGTCTTCACGGTAATCAAACGACTTAGCATCACAATGGAGATACAGTTTTTATGCATGAAACACGGGATATGTGCGTAGATGAGGTCGCACAGCAACCATGTATGAAGAGCCAAATTTATCTTCACCAATCACATCCAAAACTTCCCATGGACCATAATAGAGTGGGAGAAGTTTACGTGATACTCCCTCTTCTTCTAAAAACTCGGACATCTTGACACAGACATAACTTCCCACCTCGATATCTGAAGGTCGGCGCTTCTTGTTTGCATGATGGATCATGGCGTGTTGTCGCTTGGTCATTGCTGCAATAGCAACTTTGAGCAAGCGATCGTACTTGGCCCTGAAGCCAGGCCTGCCGGGTGTTAAACCAGCTGGCTGCTCAGGGTTAGAGAAGCGGTCAACAATCACCATGACTTGTGAATAACCATTCTTACTTACCTTTCCCATGTCGGTGAAGTCGATAGAGACAGACTCCCCGAGACCATCAGGAGTGGGAAGGGGTGTAAGTAGCCCCATGGGCTTTTGTCTACATGCTTTGATTCGTTGACAGATTTGACATTCAGCCACAAACTTTTCAGTAGATCCCTTCATGACAGGCAAACTGCCTCAATAGGTTTCCGTAAGTCTTTGCCATGCCGAAGTGTCCACTCAGTCCATGAGCCAAGTCCAGAAAGTGCGTGCAGAGAGGCTCATGGTTGGCACACGCAAACGGTCGTAATTCCCGTAGCGACGAAAAATCACTCCTCCATACTTGTGAAAAACAGGCTGGCTGATGGGGTCAGCCCGCAGCTGCTCAAGGATGGGACTAAGGTTTGGATCCTTGGCAGTGTGTTCTACGAGTTCCTCCTTCAGTTTCTTCCAGAGGTCGTAGGAATTTACAAGGCAAATCATGTACTCAGGGTGGCGAGACAATGCATTAGCAACTCCATTGTAACAACCCTTTTTTTGTCTCAACTCAAAGTCAAAAATGTCAATTTCATGGAACCAGCGAAGTAACGTAGGGGGCAGGGTAGTTTGCTCCTTGATCCACTTTAGAGTCTCATGATCTAAGAACACTTTGAAGTGTCGTACCAAAAGATAGTATTTCCAATGGTCCAAAGCCATACGCAAAGCATAGAGCTCGCGCATGTAGGTGGAAATGGCTACCTTTTCGTTGGGCATGCGTTTGCTGTAATATTCGAGCGGTTGTAGGTCATCGTCGTCATCTTGTTGCAGCACTGCGCCAATTCCATACTGACTTGCATCCGTAGTAACTACGAATGTCAGTTTGGGATTTGCAATGCGGAGTACAGGGTGACTTACCAGAGCTTCTTTCAAAGCTTGAAAGGCATCCTTGCATGCGATATCCCAAGCGTAAGGAACGTTCTTACTTGTTAACCGGGACAACAGGCATGCAACAATACAGAAGCGGGGCACAAACTTCCGGTAGTACGGCGCGAGACCAAGAAAAGATCGCAGTTCGTGGATGTTCGCGGGTTGAGGCCAATAGCGTATAACCTCAACCTTGGTTGCCTCGGGTTCTAGGCTTCCAGCAGACAACCGATGCCCAAGATAGATGACGCTATCCCTCTCAAACTCACATTTTTCTAAGTTGAGATAGAGTTGCATCTTCTTGAGGATGGTGAACACTTCCTCAAGGTGCTTTATGTGTTCCTCCATGGATTTGCTGAAGATCAGTATATCATCAAGGTATACCACCACGAACCGACCAATCTGTTCCAGAGGACCTTGTCCATGAGGCTTTGAAAGGTGGTCGGTGCGTTCGTGAGACCAAAGGGCATTACGGTAAACTTGTAAAGCCCATCGCGTGTTGTGAACGCAGTCTTATGCTGGTCCGCAGGATCGACTTCAATCTGGTGATAGCCAGACTTGAGGTCGATCTTGGAGAAGACCTTGCACCCACCTGCAGCATCAAGCAAGTCATCTATGCGAGGCAATGGATAGGCGTTCTCTTTTGTGATGCGGTTTAGACCGCGATAGTCAATACACATGCAGAGTTTGTCTCCTTTCTTCGGGACAAACAGGGGCACCAAATTCAGACTCACTAGGCTTGATTCAACCCTTGTCAATCATTTCATCAATCTGTCGCCGGAGTTCCTCCAACTCGCCGGATCCCATTCGGTATACGCAGCCCTTTGGAGGAACAACACCTTCGACCAACTCGATGGTGTGTCGGACCGATCGCGTGGGAACACCACGTGGTTCGGCCAAAACTTTTGGGAACCGATCAAGTAGGTTTTGGATGTTTGTTGAGACCGGTGGGGGTGAAGGGTTAGCAAAGGGATCACCTAGACCAGGTCGCAGGTTGTGAATGGATGCAACAAAATCCGAAGTACAATCATTTAGATGAGGGGTATGTAAAGAAGTAGAGGGGCTAGGAGTGGAATCACGAGATAAGGTAGTGCCGCAAAAGTAGATGGCACATGAGTAGGACGAACAAAGGCAACATACAATTGTTCATCCTCCTTATGCTTGTGCCATTTCTTGCAGAACTGCATAGCATTCAGAAAAGTCATTGGGGACTCACACTTCTCATCCAAGAGGACGGGAAACTCGTTCCCTTGAGCATCTTTGACCATGAAAAGTGACTCCTTCCACTTGGTCCATTCGCATTGGGACTGCAGCCAGCCCAAGCCAAGGACAGCGTCAAAGGGACACTTGTCAAGGACATAGAAGTTCAAAGCGTGGGTGACGGTTTTATCCTTGTCAAAGGTAGTGCGCACACCTTTGACTGCATGCGTAGAGGAGACAACTTCCTTGCTGCCTACTTGGGTCCGACAAGGGTTCTGCAAAGCCACTTGCTTCATTCCCAATCCCACTTTGCGTATCCCGTGTGGTGACATAAAGTTAGTAGTCGCCCCACAATCAATCAAGACATGGAGATAGTGGTGGTTTATGAGAAGTTTGAAGAAAATCAACTTCACTGTCCCTTGGGCACGCTGATGTTTCATCTCAGCCCAATGCTCCAAGTGGTAGTGGAAGTCAACCGTCTCAGACTCCTCCCAAGGCTCGACATACAAAGCATGGCACACTTCAGCCTTGGAATCAGCAGATGATTGGGCTTCAAGGGAGGACTGCTGATTTGCATCAGATTCGGTCTCTCTTGCCGTAGAGGATGCTGAAGTCAACTCTACGCCTCGTTCTGGTTTCCCTGCAGCCTATAACATTCTTGTACTTTATGGCTTGGTTTTTGGCAATGCAAGCATACCCCCTTCTTGAGTCTAACCCTCCAATCATTTTCAATGATCCGGAGGTCAACCCGCGGTTTAGTGGCTGCATCCTCCGCTTTCGCTGGGATTTTGACTCCCTTGGGAAGTTGGACATAGTTCTTCCCTAAATTACGATTCGGTCCCTTAGCATGGGCAGTCTTTTTTAAGGTAGTGAATTTTTCTTCTTCATGATTTGTGTCAGACTCATGGGCTGACGAGGAACAGGCTATATCATCGTCCTGTTCTTGGTCGTCACCAAGAGTGGGATCATCTGCAGGCCTCCTCTTCATCCTCCAACAGGTCATGTACAGCAAAGCGGCTGCTGCCTCTGAACCGCCTGCCGCCCATGGGCTTTTTGCTGCCTGCTCTGGAAACGAGGTCTATAACCTCGAGACTGACTATGTTCTTCATTAAAGTGAACCAGTCAGTGTATCCAATGAAGTCCCTGCCTAGGCGATTGGTGAAGTTACAGGGAACCGCGCCTTTCACTACATTGATCAGTCATTTTTAATCCTGGGGCGACAAACATCTTGCTGAGGTAAGTCTGAAGGCTTTTCATGGAGCCCGACCACTTGCTGCGTTTGATGTTGTCAAGTTGGTTCCTTGCCCTTGCTGCAGCATGTGGATCCATATATTGTGTGATAAGAAGTTTTTCGAGGGAGGCAACCGCGGTGGTCTTAAGCCACCTTGTTAGTTTTATCTTTGGAACTCCAACTCGCGTAGCTTGGACTTCTAGGAAGACCCGTACAACAGACTCGACATTCATTCCCATGATCACGGACATGGTCTCAGGTTGAGTCCCCAGAACCTCAAAGTATGCCCTCATGGAGCTCATCCAGGATTCAACGTCTTCTTTGTCGTCATACTTAAATGGTATTTGCACCGCCTTTCGATCCACATAGGACCGGCGTAGCTGGGACCAGCACCTGCTGGTTTCGATCTTGGGGCTGCAGCAGTTGCAGAATTTCCCGCCTCGTTGCTTGTTACAGCAACAGCGGAGTTTGCACCTGCTGCAGGTCCCGGGGGGGTTGCCATCACACTCAAAGAAGAAGACGAAGAATTAGAAGAAGATACCGTAAGAGGGGCAAGATTAGTTACAATTGCAGCTCCGAAACCAGGGGGTAGAGGAAGAGGATTGGCCACTTGGGCTTGTCGCAGCGTAGCAACTTCCATCGTCAAGTCGTGGTACTTGTCAGTCATATCAGTCAGATCCTCTTGAAGTGTCCACAATTTTGCGAAGACTTCGACGATCTAAGTGGTATGATCTTCAAGGTTCCAGACTTGAACGACAACTGTGAGTATAGACTGCAGTTGTTCCCCACACTGCTCGTTGGTCAGCGAGGGAACAATTTCCAAGATGGCCACTTGACTCTTAAGCAACAACTCCTTCCCCTCCTCCGTTGTTTTCTGTTCCCTTTTAACAACACTATCTAGGAGTGCTTGTAGATACGGTTTTTCTGCATCGCCGGCTGCATCCAACAGGGCCCGCCACTGTACTGAGGTTAGATGTGGCTGGGCCATTTTCGGACCGTTTTCGTCGACAGGTGGATTAGAGAAACGCCAATCAGCAAAAGAATCAATCAGACTCTCAAGAGGTACACTCCCCTTTTTGCTTGGACGAACACTCCGTTTCCCAATCTTTGCCCACTCCAAACGGTCACTTTCTCTCTCTTTCCTCTCTCTCTCTTCTTTCTGGTTGCGAGTCTCCACGGGCATCGAAAATGAATTCAGAGAAAGAAACAAATTGAAAAGCTCAATAACAGAGAAGGTAGAACTCCTAGCCGGAGCAGCATTACATTTGGACTAGAGAGCAGCAAACCACAAAAAAAAACAAATTCACAGGAGAGATCTGATCCAGCGACTTGGTCTAATCAGACTGCATATGAGGTCCTCTCGAGTCCAGTCTTACCAGCTCTGTGACCGTACAACCAATCAGACAACAAGTGACTAAATGCAACAATGGAGAATTGAGTGGTGTACAGGGTGCGAGTCAAGCCACGGACAGTGCAACCAAAAGCATGCGAAACGTCTCAACTGAGATCCCCTCGGCAGTGGGTGTCCTAACCAACAATAATAAAACTCTGGATCTTAGTCAGGAAGAGAATGGACTAATGTCTAACAGATTCGGGTCCAAGGGGCTCTTCTTGTTTGGGCTCGGTCCCACAGGGTCCCAAGGGTCCCATGTAGGTCACGACCAAGTCCCAACCAAGAGGAGTCCCACCTGGACTAAGTTTCTGCCTCTACCATCCTGGAAACGAATTTCAACTTCCAGCAGAACCTACAGACTACAGTCGTTCAGAGATGAAAAGACAAAGCACTGTAGAAAGAATCGGCATTCAAATCAAGATACTTCGTTTCTCCATCCATCACGTGAGTAGGTAGATCACACAGATTCAATCACACAATCAAAACCACAGAGGAGTAGGAAAGAAACTCAGAATAACCCCAGCAGGACAATCAATACCATGCACACATACATGGGCATCCCGTAGGTGCACAGCACTTACCTGAGTGGCTTGAGCTTCGAGATGAATAGAACTCACCCCCCTCTCATATGATCGTCCTGACCCCTTTAACGCTACCCCTACACTAGTGTCCTATCTCCTAGGACGGTCTGACTCCAACACCAAAGTGCAACGTCGGGTCCCCCGCCGATGCTGAAGAACAAAGTAGCAACTTGCAGTCAGTAGATGATGAATGGCCGCCAACCCTCAAGTTCGCCTACTTGAGGGCAGCCCTTAAGTTGCCAAGTGTCTCCCTTGAATCAGATTCCAGGTGCGAGTGCCTCTCACTGTCGCCTCTCTCAAATTGCCGCATGAAGTCTCCACGAAATGTCTCGCCACCCAAATCTCACTCTCAAGCAACCTGGTTAGGTTCAATGTTGACCCCACATGACCTAACCGGGTGGGGGCAGCTTCCCTTAGCCACGCTGCCCCACTTCCCTAACATCCATGCCTATCCCTAAGTGTTGCCCTCAACCACTTAGGTTAGGGTTAGGGCAGCAAAGTCGACTCTCACCAGCAAGTAGAATCCGCTCCGATACCAATGTTATGATCCTGGCCAATTTCGAGATACACACTCATCAGATAATACAATGCTGTCCAATTGCAGAAAGAAATGAATGAACTTGAGAGGAGAGAGAAGATGATGTACACCAGCATGCCATGGCTGCCTCTCCCGCTCTTCACTCTCATAGGCCGAGGCTATGGCGAACTACTAGGCCTTGCCGAGATGCCCAAAGGACAACCCAAAGCAGCTATGGCTGTTCTAGCTCAGGCCGCCATGCCTGACCCTGCCTCAACGCTTCTTGGTGTAGCTCAACCCCAGCTGGGGCCTTCCTGCTGCAGCGCCCACCAAGGTGATGAAGATGGCCGCCACCATAGCCAGGTAAGTACCTCTGGCGCTCCTCCCCCTTCCTGTCCTTCTTCCCCCTCCGAGCCCCCAGCAGCGCTGCTCCAAGCTAGCGCTGCTCCAGCCAGCGCTCCAACCACTGTGTCACCAAACTTGCACACCGACAATGAGGCTGAGCTCTTCGCCCGGCCTGGAGATATAGCGGCCTGCTTGCCTCTTGGGCGGTGACTTCCAGGCCGCTCGGCCTTCCCGACAACCGATACCTCCTCCCTTTCGGAGGGAAACATCATTGCAGACTCTGATATTGCCCGTACAGGCCCTAGACTCAGACTGGTTGGACTGGTACCCGCCTAGACCTAGCCTACAACTACTGGGCCTCTCAAAATGCCATTTTTGTCTTCTTCTGCTCGGCCTCCAGTACCCGCACATCTACCTCTTCAGGGTGCGGTACCGGCCTACCTGCTACTTGAGTGTTTTCCCCGCTGCAATCCCTCAATGTCGTGGCCACAGGTAAGTACCGGCCCTGAGGGCCCAACGAACGAACAAGTGCCCTTTCATGCCACGCACACACTCAAGCCAACCAGCACTCAGACAGACATGCAGTCCAGCAAGCGTGCACACACACAGACTTAGGGGCTCGCCACACAGGCTGTCGAAAACCGAGTTTTCGACAGTTTTGCATAGCCACATAGACTTTCGACGAATTGCGTTTCAAAAAAAATTCGACAGGTGTCAGAATGACACTTTCGACAGCCGCCCTCCAGCACTCGTGTCCTCCAGCCTGCGGGTGACCGAAAGTCGACAGTGGCCCGCCGGGCTGTCGAAAATTGCGTTCGATTTTGCATTGTCAGGGACTGTTCCGTGACACCCGTGCGGTGGAGTCCGCCTGTCCATGACCAAAAACCATACTTGCGGGGCATCGAGGTGCGCGGCATCCCGCACGTGCGCCGCACCGCGCACCGCGCACGGGGTGCGGCGCACCCCGAAAATAAGGGGTCGGCCAAAAAAAAAAAAAGTTGGGTAGGGGTGTTGTAGGCTCAAGTGGGATGTCGCGTCAAGTAAAAAAAAAAAAAAGTTGGGTAGGGGTGTTGTAGGCTCAAGTGGGATGTCGCGTCAAGTTAAAAAAAAAAAAAAAAAAACCAACAATTTGAGGCCGCGCGGGGCCCCGGAACTGAATTTTTTTTTTTAAGGAAGAACATCAGAATTTCTTTGCACGAGTGAAGCCCGGCATGTCCAACCTGTCAGAACCTCAACGGTACGGTAGGGTTCTTGCAGGCCAGATTCAGTCATGATGAGGGTCGCGATCTCTCAAAACGTTCTCTTCGTATTACTTCTGAAGTAGAAAACGACGGAACTGGCAGCCGTTTTTCCTGRATTTTTTTTTTTTAATGAAAGGAAAAAAACGTAAAGGAAGAACAGCTCTTTGCACGAGTGAAGCCCGGCGCGTCCAACCTGTCAGAACCTCAACGGTAATGTTCACCAACGGGCTCGCTGCACAACTCTCGACGTGCACAACACGACATAGGGCCTGGCTGCACTACTCTCAACATGCACAAAAGACAAAAATATTGGCGGTGTATCTTTCCATATTCTAACGCAAGATTCACTCTCATTTTGCAGATTTCCAGAGTAGTGCAGCGAGGCCCATATATGGCAATGTATCTTTCCATGTCCAAGCGGAGGATTCAGTCTCATTTGTTCAGAGATTCTCCAAAAAAAAAAAAGCACTATTCTCAACATGCACAAAAGACAAAAATATTGGCGGTGTATCTTTCCATATTCTAACGCAAGATTCACTCTCGTTTTGCAGATTTGCAATGTATCTTTCCATGTTCAAGCGGAGGATTCAGTCTCATTTGTTCAGAGATTCTCGGGAAAAAAAAAAAAGTTTCCAGAGATACGTTACGTGCTTACCGGATTCATCGGCCCTTCGTTCTCCACCACCCAACGTATGAATGAATCTTCCGCCAAAACATGGAAAGATACACTGCMATATTTTTTGTCYTTTGTGCATGTCGCCCGGCTTCCGGATTCATGTTGCCCGTTGATAAGGGCGGTTTCTTCGGTCCGATAGTGTCAGCACACGGTTTCTTCTCTCTCTCACACGGTTTCCTCTCTCTCTCTCTCTCTCTCTCTCTCTCTCTCTCTCTCTCT
>BFEA01000208.1:563333-575856 GCA_003427395.1 Chara braunii | reverse complement strand
AAAAAAAAAAAAAAAAAAAAAAAAAGGGGCTCGACACTGATAAGTGGTGGCCACTGTTCTTTTGTATGTTTCTCGGTATGTGACCACCAGGTTCTGCCTCTCTAGGACGCCGCTGGGTTTCCTAACGAACCTGGTCATTGCGCTTGTCCAGGTTCTTTGAAGAATGGGCATGATCCGGTTCAAGGGCATAGACTCCATCATGGTAAGGACAATGCCAACAAGGTCCACAGCTCATTCCGCCGGTCCTGTTTCTTTTCGACGGGCGCCCAGTTTCTGTTCCGCTGGTCCCATTTCTGATCCGTCGGCACAGACGTAAATGTAATGAAGTCAAGGTGCAATCAGCAATGGAAATACACAGTTCACGGGAAAAAAAAAGAAAAAAAAAAAAGCAATTGAAGTACACGAGTCACACGTAGACAATAGACAGAACGCAAGTCGAAGTAGTTGGGGAAAAAAAAAAACATGAAGCACGTATCAGAAACGGCTCCCCGACGAACTGTTCGACTGCAGGCGTGCACAGCTTATGGTCCTCTTTGTCTCCAAAAAAAAAAAAAAAAAAAAAAAAAAAGAGACTTGCATGGTTGAGCCACGATCGACTCTCCACTTTGAGTGCGAGGTTTGATTGACTCGGCACGTGTGACTGTTCGACTCGAGATGAATCTGCAGGTTCACACTGCCATCTGGGGTCAGGGTAAAAAAAAAAAAAAAAAAAAAAAAAAGGAGCCGTAAAGCTACCCGACGGACGCATGTTTTTTTCACCGCTGGAAAACACACACAGAGAAATAGGCATCCAAAACTCGATAGCACCCCTAATAATGCTGCAGCCTTGCAGGTTATTTTGCCAGGCACTAAATACAAGCGGGCACTGACTGTTTGGCACATCTCGAGGGTGGTAGATTTAGGCACTGAGACACACATGGGAAAAGGCGAAACGACACACAGCAAGTGACACCACCACCACCTGGGGCTAGGTCCCCTCTAGCAAAGTGGATTGGATTTGACGCCCGAACCTGGACATGTTTGTGTGGAGGTGAAAAAAATCGTGATTGATCTGCTTTCTGCATCTCTGCATAAAATATGTCCAGATTCAGGCACTTAATCCAATCCTCTTTGCTTGTGGGCCCCCCCTCCCCCCTCGCTGGATTCATGCATCCATGAATCAAACACACGAAAAGAACTAAAAAAAACAAATTTAATTCTATTGGGGGCTTGGGGGTTTGGGGGTTTGGGCTACAGCAGCATGACGGGTGGGCTCACGGAGGCTTTATCCATAATGCAAAATACTTTAAATACTCAATTAAAAAAAAAAAAAAATCGAAAATGCTTAAAAGTAAGCTGGTAATAGCATAACGATCGGCGTAATCATCTGTAAATAATTTTGTAGTTGTTAGGAAAAAAAAAAAAATTAATTCAAAAATGGACGGACGGAGGATAATTTGTTGCTGTATAATCCTGTATTTGAAAAAGTTANNNNGGGGGGGCGCAAAAAAAAAAAAGACGATGGGTCTTAAATTCGCAATTCCGGTCAAGAAATACACATTCGGAAATGGCCGTTTGTGAGTATGCCGTAAGCTTCCTTGGCAGACTGGTGATGATTGGTCACCATCGCCTTTGCAGCTGCACTGATCTGCAGGCTTGCAGGTGATTAGGGAAGACAGTTCAAGATACCGATCTGACATGGCAGGGCTTTAGAGCTCAGCCCTCATTCCCTTAAAGCCTTTTTGCAGCAGAGTTCGGTCTCATGACGTCTGACATGCTTTGCGATTACCAATCAGGCATCCATCCGTACATTGCGTACTGATCTGCAGGCTGGCAGGTGAGTAGGCAAGTTGAAGACACCCATCGGCGGCGTTTTCGAGGTCATTGCCCAAGGCTTTTGCAGCAGAGTTCGCCCTCAGGCAGAGGTCATTGCCTAAGGCTTTTGCAGCAGAGTTCCCTCTGAGGACGGCTGACATGCTTTGGCCTTCGCGATCAGGTATCTGTACTGATCTGCAGGCTGGCAGAGTGCACTTATCTGCAGGTGGACAGGTGGGCAAGGCACTGATCGGCAGCGTACCAGAACTGCCTGCCTGTGCACTCAAGACGCCTGACATTGTGCCCTTCATGACATCCTTTAAAATTGGGACGATGCAGAGAAGATAAGCATTGCCCCTGCGCACGGATGACACGCACAAATCGAGATATGGTCCAAAAAAAAAAAAAAAAAAAAAGCCTGACATTGCTTTGCACTTTGTGATCAGGTTTGCAGACTGATCTGCAGGCCGTCAGACCGCCACCAGAAGTCCAGGCAGTGAATCTGGTTGCAGGCTGGTGATCTAGCAGGAGAAAGGCTCAGAAATCTGCAGGCTGGGTGTGAGTGGGTACAGCGGGAGAGGTCGAATTCGGCTTTCCGGTGATGAGCAACCGGACTGCTGCCCCGCAGAATACAAGGGGCCTGGGTTTTCGGGGGCGGGAGGGGGGGAGCGTAAAGACTGCAGGCTGCTGGACAAGCTGAAAAACAAATCCTATCAGTCACCCTGCAGCCAGGTTGAGAGGAGAGGGGGGGGGGGGGGGGGGGGGGGGGGGGGGGGGGGGGGGGGGGGGGTGGGAGAGGGGGTGAAGGGGGGGGGAGTAGTGGGACCTAGGGTGGAGGACTCCAGGCTGGTACCTACCTTATTACATGATGTTTGCAGGTTGGTTAATACCTTTATGGGCATACAGGGGGGGCTAATGCAGGCTGCAGGACCGCATCACACAGGTCAGTGGGAGGCCTACCG
The DNA here is from genome assembly GCA_003427395.1 of Chara braunii. Classification (NCBI taxonomy): domain Eukaryota; kingdom Viridiplantae; phylum Streptophyta; class Charophyceae; order Charales; family Characeae; genus Chara; species Chara braunii. Next base: position 573,100 of record BFEA01000208.1, on the reverse strand, counting down.
TCTTCACCCGAATAGAACGCCCGGTCATTATAGCTGTATTTGGCACAACTTTCAGCCCAGATACGGCGATAATTACCGGGCGTTCTATTCGGGTGAAGACCGTAGCCAGTTTGTCCGATTAGGTATGTGAGATAAGAGTGGACTTTTCTTGTCTGACATGCTGACATGCAAGGGGGCCTCCAGAGTCATGCACACTCAGCCATGTTCTTCCCTTTTTTTTCTATTTTTTACCCAAGCACACGTGTTCATCCATCCATCCATCCATCCATCCGTCCATCCATCCGTCCATCCATCCGCCCATCCATCCATCCATCCGTCCATCCATCCATCTATCACCCAAAGAGCCCCAAGGGCAGAAGGTGTAAGAGGGAGGAGCGGGGGGGGCCAGGGGAGGGGCAGGAGGGCGAAGGAGGGGTGAGGGGTGGGGGTGGGGGAGGAGGGGGGAAGAGGCCAGATGGGAGTGGCAGAGATGGGTAAGCACATATCCATGTGGTCATATGGCTTTTCAAAGTCAATGAGCAGCATGGCTGCATCCGCTCTTCTATGCGGCGTGCGTGTACTTGATTATCTTATCGGCGGGGAGGATATCATCTTGAGCGTCCCTACCTTCTTCCCCCGAATACAACTTGCGGTCATTATCGCTGTATGTAGACTGAAAGATATCCCAAATTCAGCTATAATGACCGTACTTTGTATTCGGGGGAAGAAGACTGTAGTTGACATGCATCCAGTTTGGTCTGGATGAATGATGAGGTTCATGTATGGCAGGAGTCTATTGGTCAGACTTGTGGCCACCATCTTGTATAGAAGGGAAAGGATAGTGATGGGTCTATAGTTTCTTATTTGAAGTTATTTGAACTTATTTCCTTTTTGTCCCCTCTTTTTATTATATAGTAAAAAAAAGTGGTGATGGGGCATAAGGCGCCCAAAAGATCCTTTCCCCTGGACTACCCCTACGTACTACGTAGTCAATTATTTTGTCTCTCATGGGTTCCCAGAATTCTTTTTTTTTTTTTTTTTTTTTTTTTTTTTTTTTTTTTTTTTTTTTTTTTTACAAAAGAAAAAAAACCCCCCCCACGCAAGGCCAACCACCACAACCAACCCCCCCCCCCCCCGCTTACCAAAAAAAAAAAAAAAAAAAAAAAAAAAAAAAAAAAAAAGACGGAGTTGGGAGGGGGGGGGGGGGGGGGGGGGGGGGGGGGGGGGGGGGGGGGGGGGGGGGGGGGGGGGGGGAGGTGAGGGAGAAGGGGATTGATGAACGATTTGATTACCACGGCAGATCCTTCTCTCTGCTGCTTGTGTTGTTTTTTGTACATCTTTGAGACTCAGAGTCCGCTCCACGTTTTCGTTTGTGCCCTTCCTTGCGCGTTGTATTTCGTTTGTGCCCACCCTTGCGCATCGTAGATTGACAGGATGGAGTTTGCTCTACCGTGGGTAGATCCGGCACGCATGTCGAGCCTCCTGAAAGCCTCAGCGCCACAGCTGGACGTGCCATGGGTGGTGCCTGCCACTGACGGGGGAGCCCGTTGGAGTTCCCCCCTTCAAGGGCTAAGAGGGACATCTGGGGGGGCGCAGGACGCTGGATTGGGAAACGGAGGGCAGGAGGAGCAGATCAACAGTGCAAACAAGAGGGAGTTTTCGGCCGACGCGCTGGCCGAGAGCTTACGGTGTTTGCGTAGATGCATTCCGAATGCGGCCGGTTCCATGAATCAAGTCGATTCTCCAAATTCGGAGGCACAAATGGGAGGCGACGCCTTGGTCGAAGAGGAGAAGATCCTCCACAGATTAAGGATGCAGACACCTAGGGATGGGGAGGGGGAGGGGGATGGAAGAGTTTGTATTCAGCAATCAGAGAGCAATTTGAAGGATGTGCACGATACCGACATGAGGGCGACATGCGCCAGCGATGATGAAACAGGACACAAGAGGGCGCCGGAGAATGCTTTCGGCCTTCAAGTGCGAGATGGGCCTCAAATCGCGATCGGCATGGAGGCATGGTGGAGAAAGGAAGGTATGAGTAGGGAGCGGAGGGGGAACAGGCCAGTGCTTGGGTCGCAGACGACGGAGCCGACAGATACGAGCGGTGATGGCAGGCACTTGGTTGAGCCATCGAGACGGAGCGTCGAGGAGATCCTAGCTAAGAGAAGCACGCAGTTAGACACAAGCTCTTGTCCGGGAGACGATGATGGTGGAGTTGCCAGAGATGCAGGGTGTCTTGACAAAGGAGGAGAAGAAGAAGAAGAAAGGGTGGTTATAGAATACAATGGCGGCGCCCGGTTGGAGTCCCACTGGCATGGCACTAAGCCCCGACAGATCGTCGACGTGCCGCAGGGATCTCCGCAGAAGTGGGCCAATGGGAGCATGGCTGCCGAGAATGTGGAAAGCGCGAATTGCGTCGCAGACATCGTGTCTTCGAAGGGGAAGAGAAAGAGGGAAGATGACTCTGTCTGTGATGAGACACTCGACTCCAAAGCAGTAGTAGATACAGACAAAAACCGACACTCGACCGGCGCACGGGACCTTTCTGGTATCAAAGAGACCTGTCTGCGACGATCAGCAGAAAGGATAATAGGAGTGATGTCAGCAGTGACAGGACGGGGTGCCGGATCCGATGAGAGGGTCACAGAAAGAAGGCAAGACCCCTCAGTCGGGAGCTCAACCGTCACACGCAGTGGCCAGACGTGGAAACGCCCGATGGATGGGAGTGACAATCCTCAGGATCGACCTCTTCCTGATGGGCATTGGCATAAGGTCGAACCCAACTTGTTAGTTCGGCAGCCAAACCTGTTGTCGTCAGCTTGGGAGCGCCCCACCACAATTTGTGCTGGTGATCGTGTCAGAGATGGGGTAGCTATGCCAGATAGGGACACAGTTTGGCCGATAACTGGGTGGTCGGGACTGGAAGAGAAACCTGTGGCCAGTGCGCCGCACTCCAGTCTTGAGAAAGCCATCTTACAGACCAAAGGTTGGGCCTCCAAGGGTTGTTTGCAGATTTCTGGCAGGATGAGAAGTCCACAAGAACGGCAAGGAGGAGAGGGTGCCGATGACCGCGCAGGTGATGTCATCGATGGAAACAAATGCAACGATGCGGAAGCTGTTACTCTGCAAGACGATGCGGCAGATCTGAGGGTAATCCTGCCGAATAACAACAATAACAACAACAACAGCAACAACAGCAATAATCACGCCAGCACCAAAATCAATGACAAACCCAACAGCAGCAGCTGCAGCAATAACAGCCATGCCTCTTCTCTAGGCAGTGCAGCATTTACGGACTTGACGACTCGAGACAGTTCGTTGGACATCCGTGACATCGGCATCACCGCCCGATCTCGGGTTGCGGAAGGAAAGGGTCCAACAAAGCGGAAACCGAATGGTGTAGCACAAATAGAAGGAGAAAAGGAACGAGAGGATTGGAATGCGATGATTCGTCGGTGTGAAGTTTGGAGGCAGGATCGGTCATCTTCTGGGTGCGAGCAAGATGAACTGGGTGCGACAGCCTGTATTGGTGGCAGAAAAGGTGGTGCAGCAGTGAGCGTACTCCAGCGATTGGCGCCTATGGATGCACGACACGGAGGTGAGGCATGTCGACAAATGGATGCAGACAGCACGGCTGTTTGCTCGAATGTTTTAGAGAAGGATGCAGAAACAGATTCCGTAGAAATGATAAGGACGAGACATACAATGGAAGCAAACGTGGAGCTAAGGGGTCCAATGCGAAAAGCCCAAACCAGTCTTCTGTCAGAAGCTGGTAATGGTAGCACAAGAGTGAAGGTCCTAAAGGATGATTTCTGCACACCTCATGCACCACCACCACCTCCTCCTCCTCCTCCTCCCCCTCCCCCTCCCCCTCCCCCTCTTCAAGGGGATTGCGATGACAATTTTTGCTTACCAACAACGCCAACGTCGAGCAATTCAACCGATCTTCCACAGCGGCGGTCGACAAGATTGCGGAGAAGCACGTGGACATCAAAATGTGACGGCATCTGGTATGCAGGGGAGCTCACATTGCACGCGTTTGAGAGGAGGCGTGCAATCAAGAAGAAAAATGCAGACGATACGTCGGCAGCAATCGCAGAGCGGCACGGAAATGATCACCAAGCAAGTGGCTCCGGGCCTGCCTCACCGCCCTCAAAACACTGCCGTGGTCCAAGTCAAAGTCCAAGTCCAAGTCAAAGTCCAAGTCCAAGTCAAAGTCAAAGTCACGGTGTGCGAACAGGTCACGAGCTTCACGGCGACAGCTATGGTGGAAATCGACAGAGCTATGGCCATAGCCAAACCTATGAGAATCGACGGAACAACCCGGGCGATTACCGCCGCAATCACCGAGGAAGACTACTTGACGATGAGGATGACGAGGAATTCCTTAGGAAGAAGGTGTGCGAAGAGAGCGCGCTGGGCATTGGACTGGATCATCTAGATCCTCGTGCAGAAGACGGCGAAGTCGGCGTGGTGAAGAATGTTTGTCGACCGCCTGACAGAACCGTAGAACCACAGATGAAGATGATGGGCAATGATGGATCAGGGGAAAGCCGGAGGGAAGCTCGGAACACGAGTCGCGCATGTCCCCACTGCAGCGAGGCTTACGATTGCCCGCTCCGAGATTTCCGGAAACACGTGAAGGCGTGTTTTGTGAAGACAACACTTGACACCGCAATAGCGATAGCCGAGGGCGACAAAGAGCTTGAAAGCTCGGCAGGGGTGCTCAGAGAAGAGAAGTGGAGAAAGACGAAGTCGAACGCGCAGGTGAGACAGCAGCGCATAATTGGTCGATTGTGCCCTTTTTGCTCACAGATCTATGCAGTTCCAGCTCACGAGTACTGGATGCATCTAAACAGATGCCCCGGTGCAGGAGCGACGGAGGGGGGAGGGGGGGAGAAAGGAGAAGGAGCCAGTAAGAATGTTGACGTTGATGAAATGGAGGGGCAGGGGAGGGAGGAAGAACCCAAATGGAGCACCTTGTCAGAAGCGAGCGCAGGGAATGTCGAAAACAAGTCAGAAGCGAATGCAGCAAGAGTCGAAAACACAGAGACGATGTTTGCGTCAGGCGGTCCGAAGGTGAGAGTGAAGAAGGCAGAGAAGAAGAGTGCTTCTCCAAGGGAAACCCTCCTGCGCGACAGTTCGCATTGTTATCAAGAATATGCACCGAAACAAAAAGTGGTTACGGGAAGAGGAGGTGGTGGTGGGGAGGATTCTTGGGAGGCTGGTTTGTTGCGATTACAGGCGCTTGCGACGGTTGTCGAAGGAATAACTCAACAGGAGGAAGCGGCGATTAAGTCACTTCTGAGCTTCTGAGGAAGGGCACACTAACACCAGGGCTTTCCTTGGCGTATCTGACCGCAATTACGGTCAGGCCTGGCCGTATCTGACTGTGATTATGCCCAGAGTCAGTCGAAAAAAAGTCCTACGGTACTGTGAGTACGCCCTCAATTGCTCTCTCATTTGTTGCCCTCTGCCGTCAAGTACAGGCCCAGGCCCCATTGGTGCTATGCATGTGCTAACCGAGTGCGATGCCTGTGCTAAGTGGCCATGAACCTGGCCAGTTTTTGCAACCAAATCATGCTTTCCAAGCATGACCCATTGGTGCTATGCATGTGCTATGCATGTGCTATGCCAGTGCTATGACTTTGCTAAGTGGCCCTGAACCTAGCCAGTTTTTGCAACCAAATTCATGCTTTTCAAGCATGACCCTTTGGTGCTATGCATGTGCTAAGTGAGTGCTATGGCTGTACTAAGTCAGCATCATCAGCCTACCGTCTTCACCCGCTTACGACCCTCAGCTGATCTTGATCGCTGTATCGAGACTGAAAGTTGCGCCAAATACAGGTCTGAATCCGCCTGATGACGGGACGATCTATTCTGGTGAAGACGGTAGGCAGCTTTGCAACCCATTCATGCCTCCCCAAGCAAGCATGGGTAAGGCAACCCATTGGCAGGGGGGCTTGCTACACCCAAGGACTGTTTTCAACCCTCGATTCGTCTTTATCGCTGTATCGAGACTGAAAGTTGCGCCAAATACAGGTCTGCATCCGTGTGATGACGGGACAATCTATTCTGGTGAAGACTGTAGGCAGTTTTGCAACCCATTCATGCCTTCCCAAGCAAGCATGGTTAAGGCAAAGCCATTGGCAGGGGGGCTTGCTACACTCAAGGACTATTTTTAGCAAAAGTAAGATCGATAGTGTGTCCTGCCTAAGGCTCCAAACACTCTAAAAGAAACAAGAGGAATATGTGGACCTTGTGTGACCTGGAACCGGGTGGAACCGGGGACCGGTCAAAAACCACCAGTACATGCCAGCTATGAATTCGGGGCCGCTTTCGGAGGCCGCCCCGCCGCAGATTCATGTGATCTACGGCGCTTGGCATCCTAACTTTTCGGATAGAGGCTCAAAAAAAAAAAAAAAAAAAAAAAGAAAGTTATCCAGTTGCCTGCGGCCATCTACTGGGGGGTTAAGGGGGGAACAGGAAGAATAGTATAGTATGTGACCGACCGTGTGCGTCCTCATGATGGATCATGGCTGTTTGACGCCTGTCTTCGTTCTCTCGCACATGTCCATCGATGTGTCGAACTGGGACAAGCTGTGCCGTCATCGTTGTTCACGGCTAGAGCCGTACGACATAACTAGTCAGTTCACATTGGTGGTCGGTACTGTACCCACAGAGCAATGTCGCTAGAATTGCCCTCCCGATTCAGCCAAGAAAAAGGAGCGTAACATAGCCGGCTGGTCGCAAGGAATCCTCGCGACGCTTATCGTAGCGTTGGCCGCGGTTGATGCTCTGCAAATCGTGTGCAGCGCGGTCCATGTCATCTTAATAACAGCACGTCACCCACCAAGGGCATGCTTCTTCCTTCACTTGCCTGTAGCATTGAGGTAATTGATAACCACCTCCAGACAGGAGATGTCTTCATTGTTTTTGGCCGCCAAGGTCGTGCTCCTTCCCTTTTTCTTTTTCTTTTTCTTTTTTTTTTTCCCTTTCCGTAAAGCCCAGAGTGTTGTAGAGGCCAAGGATCACACCCGCGGTGATTGCTGGCAGCGGCAGCCAATGATTGCGTCTTGACAGGATAAACCACCTACCCTACCCATCCCCACATTACTACCCCCAGCGCACCCCCTGTCCCTACTATCCTACCTTACTGCGACCAGTATCAGAACCATCACCCTCCACTAGATGGAGCCTCTCCTCAGGTGCTAGTGGTGTCTCTTCTTACCAGCACCACTAGCATTGGAAGGGAGTTTATTCGGACAAAAAAAACAAACACCCAGGAACATCACCCTACTACCAGTATCGAGGGCAACTTGGACCAGACAGCAGTGACAAGCACCAAGGCTGGGCCAACCCCCCAGCCCTATTGGAAGCCGAAGCGGACGAACCTTGCTGTACGGGAACATCGGACGCCAGGCTCATGCAATCTTCCACAGGCCGAATATCAGAGAGAGTCTACCCAGCAGGAGTACCTAAGCAAGGCAAGCTGGCGCCCACGGACACATCCTACCGTCCTTCCCCTAGCTTACCTAAGGCTAGGCGGAACTCGGACTAGCCGGAGCAGTTTATATCCCTACCCTACCCTTGAGCTAAGACATGCATGAGTAGACCCCGTCATGTACCTGATAGACCCCCGCAGCCGACTATCATAGTTGTGTGTATGTGTGTGTGCCCAGAGGCTACAACAGGATAGGGCCTACGCGAGGCACGACTTACCTCCACCTTACGAGAGTTGTCACCTCCCTTCGGTGGGCGTATCCCCACCGAGCTACCAGTCCACAGTACGAAAGCTGATCAGTTGCAATCGCAGAGGTGGACCAGCCGAGGGCGTTTCTCGTTCGTTGTAGCATAGGGGGTATGCGCGGTAATACGCCTCTATCGGACCCGCACACGAACCGACATCTTGGGGGGTATGTATGCTCTGCGTAATTGTATAGCGAGATGTATGGGCCCAAGGGCCAGGAATGTGCAGTACTGTGTAGAGGGAACTATGACAGGCCAAGCTGGGCAAGAACCCCCCGCAAAGTCCCAAGCCAGACTCGTCGAACCCATGATCTATGACATGTGACTAGAAGACCCAAGCACATGAGCAACAATCGCAAAGACGTGCTCCTTCCTTCACACGCCTTGAGCGTCAACATAATCGATAGCCACCTCCATACAGACCGTTTTTTCATTGTTAGGAGCATAGGGTTTAGGGTTAAGGGCTTAGGGTTTAGGGGTTTTACGATCCTTTTGCTGTTAAGTACACATATTTCTCGCCGCATGTTTGTGGGCCCAGAATGGGCAAAGTTGGTGCCCTGAAGAGGCACAAAAGTTTGTGGCCCAGAAACGACCAGAGTTTGGAGTGCGGAGAGTTGGCATGGAAATGACCCAGTCGGCCAGAGTTTGTGGGCCAGAAATGACCAGAATGGCCAAAGTTTGTGGCCCGGAAATGACCAATGTTCGTGGCCCAGAAATGGCCAAAGTTTGTGACCCAGAAATTACCAAAGTTTGTCGACCAGAATGGCCATTGCCCAAAGTTCGTGGCCCAGAACGGCCAAATTTTGTGGCCTGGAAATGTCCAACGTTTGCGGGCCCGAAAATGGCCAAAGTTTGTGGCCCAGAAATGACCAAAGTCTGTGGACCACACTGGCCATTGATTCAAGTCCTAGATCATAATTGCCACTGATTGTGTCCCAGAAATTACCAAAAATGGCCAAATTTTGTGGCCCAGAGAGGCCGAAGTTTGTCGCCCAGAAATGGCCAAAGTTTTTGTCCCCGAATGTCCAGAGTTTGTGGCCCGGAATGGCCAAAGTTTGTGGCCCAGAAATGGCCAAAGTTTGTGGCCGAGACTGGCTTGAAACAGGGAGCACTTTTCTTGCTCCACTCGAAGTAAATCTATAAACTTATAAAGCAAAAAAAAGAAAAACTGAATAAGTACGTGAATTGGTCGAGATTCGGCAGGTGCTGTATTGGGGTGGTACAACCCGCCGATGGGGAGACGTCATCTACGTTGTGCATTTTGTGAAGCTGGATTTGATGACAAATTGCTGCAGCAGGATCTTTGACGGTCATGATTCCTTTTTTTTCGCTTTTAACCCAAGTTTCTTACACGTGCTGCATCATTTGTCAAGCAGTAATAAATTGGGGGTCTCATCATTACCCCCATTAATTAATTGTTTAATTAATTTAATTAATTACTGAGTGTAACTGAAAACTTCGCTGTCATTGTGCATGATGCAAGCGTGTAATTCCGGTTTTGCTCAGCACAGCTCTCTTTTTTTCATTGGTATTGTCTCTCTACAGGTTGTGAACCTTGTAGCCTTCTGAGGCTCCTCTCCTTGAGAGAGAGAGAGAGAGAGAGAGAGAGAGAGAGAGAGAGAGAGAGAGAGAGAGAGAGAGAGAGTTGACTATCTCACAATGAAAGTAGACGGTCACACGGTGCACACAAGAAGATGGATCCTCGCACGTCGCTATTTGCAGAGGTTGGACCGGCGCTGGCTTGAAGAGAGAATCCAGAGGATGATGTTGACACGCCACGAGGCCGTTACTACAAGTGAACTCTCTGACGTCTTTGATGTTGGGAACTGTGGAGGTCTCTCGATCCATCCATCCATCCATCCATCCATCCATCCGTTCATCCGTCCGTCCGTCCGTCCGTTCGTCCGTCCGTCCGTCCGTCCGTTCGTCCGTCCGTCTGTCCGTCCGCCCGCCCGCCCGTCCGTCCATCCGTCCGTCCGCCTCTCTCTCTCTCTCTCTCTCTCTCTCTCTCTCTCTCTCTCTCTCTCTCTCTCTCTCTC
>BFEA01000208.1:525712-557750 GCA_003427395.1 Chara braunii | reverse complement strand
ATGTTTGCATGTTCTGGCGGAAGATATATTTGGTGCAATGGAGCCAGCTACCTACAGCGGGGATGTTATGCACTTGTACAATCCCAGCCCACGACACCCCATTTGACACCAAAAAAAAAAAAAATTGCGAACATTGCAGCCCACGACGCCCCATTCATCACAACAAAACAAATCCGCGAAACGTCGCAGTCCACGATACCCCGTTCGCCACAACACACACACAAAAAAAAAAAAAAAGTGGTGCGACCCTGGATACCACGGCTGCAAGGGAAAACAAAAACCTGGGCTTTGGGATTTTGAACAAAATGGGTGGTTATCCAAACAGGAGATCCGAAGAATACTTCCCAGACTACGGTTGGTGGAAGCTAATGTTGAGAAAATAACAACAAGTGTTGTCCCTGCTCATTGGGCACCAGTACCTTTCCCGCGTGGGAAAATAGGGAAAACTGGCAGTTTTCCCAGGCACCTGAATTTTCGGAGGTTGGGCCCGACGATGACTGCCGTTGATAAATCTGATCGGCGGCCGTCGTTTCGTTTCGGCCGCTGCAAAGGTCGGATGCCTACCCGAGGCCCGCTATTTTCCAAGCGGCAAAGGTACTGGTGGTTTAGAACACAGTCAATTCAAAAAGATACTTGGCTAAGATCTCCGGAAGGATGCAGAGTTTGGAGAGTAGATGGTCAGGAGGGAACAGCAGGCTACAGAGTTCAAGTTTGGATCGAAGGCACTCATGCGAGAGGTAAACGCCCCCTGAGATTTCAAGGAGAAAAGGTGGTGCTAGATTTGGATTTGGACAGTCTCACTGAACTACGTGTACTTGTACACAAAGGCACCAAGAAGATACCGACAGTCACACTGTTGGGAGAAGCTGAGAATTTCAAAGTCGAACCCTTAATGTATGGGTGGGACAAAAAATCTCGGTCCCATTTAGCGGAGGACACTGCTCTGATCAAGTATAAGCCAAAGGTGGGAGTGGCAGTGCAGAGGTCGCAGGTTCCTGACCCTCCGTCTGCAAAAGCAGCAAGGAGATACTGTAAGGAGCATAACGAGACAGGTTTAATGCCACAATGGGACAAACTTTTTTTTTTTTTTTTTTAGCACCGAAGGAGAGCGTCACCTGCTGGAAATCGGGTCCAGCGTCCCATTTACAGAGAAGAGAATAGTTTGGAAAAATCTGAAACCAGTGACTGTGAGTGGCTGTGGGACCTGCCAGCATTGATTGCCCTGCAATGGGACGAACTGTGGAAGGCTCTGAAGAAGTCCTTCGGGACATCCGTTAAAAATTGGAGCGATACAGAGAAGATTAGCATGGCCCCTGCGCAAGGATGACACACATAAATCGACAAATGGTCCAAAAAGAAAACAAAAAAGAAATTACCGTCACAGAAACAGGCCAGATTGATCTGACAGCAAGCCCTACAGGTTGTCCCAGTGGCGACTTGGTTAACAGCAAAAGGAATGGACATCTCTGAGATATGTAGAAGCTGTGGCCAGGAACGGCAAACCACTCAGCACCTCTGGTTGAAATGTCCGCAGGTGTCTCAGATATGGGAATGGTGGAAGACAAAATGGAAGAACTTGGAGGTTAACGTAGTAGAATGGTCTGATGGATGGATATTGCACAGCTCAACTGAGTCTACGACAGGCTTTACGGTGGGATGGGGCTATGTAGCTGTAATGACCCGTCATAACACAGACTGAAAACACTGCTGATTTCTGAAGTTCTGCCGATGGAATGGATGCCTTGATGAGATTTCCGCATTCTGCTGTGTTTTCTAAGTCTGTCTGTGTGTGCGTGCTTGTGACCTGCATGCCTGCCTGAGTGCTTGTTGGTATGAGTGTGTGTGGGACCCGCAAGGGTACTTGCTTGTTTGGTAGGCCCGTAGGGCCGGTACTTACCTGTGGCCGTGGCATTGAGGGTTGTAGCAGGGAAAACACTCAAGTGGCGAAGCTAGCGGCCCTGGGGCCCTTGGGGTAGCGGAAAAACACTCAAGTAGGCCGGTAGGCCGATACTGCACCCCAGTGCAGTTGGCGTGAGGGGGTACTGGAGGCCGAGCAGAAAAAGACAAGGTTGGGATTTTTAGAGTCCAGTAGCGGTAGGGTAGGTCTAGGCCGGTACCAGTCCAACCAGTCTGAGTCTAGAGCCTGTACGGGTAATATCAGGGTCTGCAATGATGTTTCCCTCCGAAACGGAGGAGGTACCGGTTGCTTGGAGAGGCCGAGCGGCCTGGAAGTCACCGCCCAGGAGGCAAGTAGGCCGCTATATCAAGAGGCAGGGCAAAGAGCCCGGCCTCATTCTTCAGTGTGCAAGTTGGGCGTCACGCTGCTGGAGCGCTAGGTGGTGAAGCGCTGGGCACTACAGCGCTGCTGGGAGGAAGAAGCCGGGAGCTTCCACCTTGGCTATGGTGGAGCTCTACCGGTAGGAGGAGGAGGGAGAAGGGGACCAAGGAGGAGAGTGGCGAGGTACTTACTGGCTATGGTAGACACCATCTTCATCTCCTTGCTAGGCGCTGCATCAGGAAGGCCCCAGTGGGGGTAGTGCCGCATCAAGGAAGCTCGGACAGAGTCAGGCATGGCGGTTGAGTGGGCAGCGGCATAGCTGCTGGGTGATGACCTTGAAGAGGGGCAGCGGCATAGCTGCTTTGAGTGGTCCTTTGGACAGGAGGCTGAAGCCTCCGTAGTCCGCCATAGCCTCGGCCTGTCTGTAGAGGAAGAAAAAGGGTTGTCATGGCTATGGTGGACCTCATCTTGTGCCTGCAGTAGAAGTGGGATTCGGACATTGATTCTGGTTCAGCTGTTCAACATTAGTATTGTTTATTTATTGTTTGAATAAGAGAGGAGGAGATAAAGAGGAGGAGGTTGTTGAGCGAAGAAGAAGAGCTTTGTCTTTGGTCTATGCTGGAGTACATCATCTCTTTCTTCTTTCTTCATTCTTCTTCTTCTTCTTTCCCTCTCTCTCCTCTCAAGTTCTTCCATTTCTTTTGCAATTGGACGGCATTGGGCTCAAGTTCATTCATTTCTTTTCGCAATTGGACAACGTTGTACTTTCTGATGATTGTGGAATTCGAAATTGGCCAGGATCGTAACATTGGTATCAGAGTGGATTCTACTTGTTGGCGAGAGTTGACTTTGCTGCCGTGAGAGAGGCGACAGTGAAGGGCACCTACAACTTGAATCTGGACTTCAGGGAAGACAAGGAGTGACTTTAGGGCTCCCCTCAAGTAGGCGAGCTTGAGGGTGGCAGCCATATCTGCACCTACGGATTGCAAGTTGCTGCTTTGATCTTCAACATCGACAGGGGATCCGGCTTTGTACTTAGGGGTATATGTTGACCCTCCTAGATGATAGGATACTAGTGTAGAGGATGCTAATTGGGTCAGGAGGACTATGTGAGAGGGGGGTGAGTTCTTTCATCTCAAGAGCCCGGCCACTCAGGTAAGTGTCGTGCCACCAGGGTGCCCATGTGTGTGTGCATGGAGTTGACTGCCTGTTGGGGTTATCTAGGTTCTTCTTCCATCCTCCATAGTCTTGATTGTGTGTGAGGTGTGTGAACTGCCTACTCACCTGATGAGTGAATGAATGGAGTATCTTGTTTGCCATGCGATATCTCTCTACAGTGCTTTGTTTATTTCATTCTGAACGGCGGTAGTCTACAGGTTCTTTCTGGGGCAAAATTTCGTTTTTCAATTCAGTAGGGACAGAGTAGGTCTCTGTAGAACTCTTGTTGGTTGGGACCCGGTTCTGACTCCACTGGGATCATTTGGGACTCAGTGGGACCGGACCCAAACAAGAAGGGCCCCCCAGGCCAAATTTGTTGACGTCAGTTACCTTGCTCTATCTGATTGGGATACGGACTTTATGATTTCGGATCAGGACACTCGCTGCGGAGGGGATCTTCGCTGGGATGTTTTATCAGACTTTACCACGCAATCCGCCGCCTGACTCGCACCTTATACACCACTCAATTCTCTCTTGAATTTCGCTGTACATCTTGAATCTGATTTGCTGTGTTTTCACGAAGCTGAGGCTGGTTAGGCTTGGGAGGACCCCATACGTAGTCAGTCCAGACTGTGTGGCTGGATCAGATCTCTCTGATCTTTTCTTTTTTTGCTGTTTTGACTGCTCTCCAGTCCAAATGAATTGTTGCTCCGGCTAGGAGTTCTACCTTCTCTTCTGAATGATTTCAAGCTGTTTCTTTCATTGGGTTCTTTAATGCCTGTGTCTACACGGTCGCAAACGAGAGAGAGAGAGAGAGAGAGAGAGAGAGGAGAGAAGTTATTGAGTGTTGCTCTTGAGGGAGTGAGGAGAGGGAAGAGGAGCGTTCGTCACAAAGCTGAGAGGAAGTACGGACCCCTCTTGAGAGTCTTACTGACACCCTCATCCTCCATCATGGCATCTGCAGCAGATTGGAAACTGCAGATGGACGCTGCCCCTGAGGCAGAAAAACCGTAGTATCAGTTCTTTTACGAGAAAGCCTTGAAGAGGGAGGAGGAAGAGAAAGAGAGAGAGAGAAGGGATAAGGTGCAGGCTCACGAGGCCGTCCTTAGCACCGTGTCCGCTCTGATTGATGAGGAGGTAGAAGAGAAAACAGTTTCCCTCCTCAGAGCCTTAGCAGGGGTCCGGGTTGCTGATGACCATACTGGCCAGCTCGCACAGGTGTTTAAGCAGCTCAAGGAGTTGCGCGAAGACATGGTCAAGATGGCGCAGCAGCACCGCGATCAGATGCAACAGTTTACTAGTTCGCAACAGGCTCAAATCGTCTCTTCACTCACCTATCCTGCCTCCAATGCTGCGTGTCAGTCCAATTTTGCCCCTTTGACTACGTCTACTTCTTCTCCTTCTACTTCTTCTTCTTCTTTGAGTGTGGTTAACAACCAAAGCGGATCTGCAGCAAGTCCAGACCCCGTTGCTGCTGCTGCTGCTGCATCGGCAAGTGGTGGTACAGGGATTTCTGGAACTGTTGCAGCCCCGGGCCCGGACCCAGCAATGGCTGGGCCAGGCGGCAGCTTTGCTTACATCGACAGGAAGGCGGCACAGATTTCGTCCAAGTATGACAGAAAGGACGATGTTGAGTCTTGGATCAACTCTATGCGGTCCTACTTTGATGTATTGGGGATACCCCCGTCCACTCAGTCGTCTATCCAGGGGACCAATGTGGAGCCCGTCGTGCTGGGTTTCCTAGAAACCCAAGCTGTCCAATCAGGCTATAAGAGAATAGATATGAACAAATGGCTGAAGGCTACGCCTACTACCGCACTTGAGGATCTCTTGATCAAGCAATATGTTGATCCACATGCTGCAGCTAAAGCAAGACTCAAGCTTGACAAGCTCAAGCACGGCAAGTGGACCGGCACCATGCACAGTCTGCAGCAGTACGTCAGTAAACTCTTTGCTACTCCGGATCTGGAGATAACTGCGCAGTCTTGCTTGGATGTGATAAAAGGTACGGTCCCCTCTACTCTGAAAGATCGCCTAGGGCTCGGGCTCAGCGGATATACAGATTAGCTTACCCTCATGCGGGACTTAGTCAAGCTGGAGGCATAAGACCTCCCGGGTGGATCAAGTGGCAAAAAGGCCACTGACCACAAACGGTTTTCAGGCAGCAACCGTTTTGCATCGCATGATCTGCTTGAGGCTGACGAGGAGACCCTCGTAGAAGAATCTTCTCTTGATGACGATCAGGAGCAAGACTGCAGGGCATCTTGCTCTTTGTCAGCCCATGAGTCTGAGTGTAAAAATGACGATGAATCTATGAATGTCTTTAAAAAGACTGCCTTCAAAAGTAAGGGACCGAGGACCACAATGAAGAACAACACTAACACTATCCTTCTTCCCAAGGGAGCAAAGATTCCACCAAAACCAGAAGATCCTGCCACAAAACCATGGGTAGATCTCCGGATTAGTGAAAGTGAGTGGAAGAACGGGGTGAAGAGAGGAGATTGCCTGCATTGCACCAAACTGGGACATTCAGTCCAACACTGTTTCAGATTGCATCAGGGAAACCAGCAACGGGGGTAGAGGCATCATCAGCACACTCTACGGATGGAGAGGTTGAACATGTAAGTACAAATTCTTCTTTGGATTCTGATCCCACTCAGCAAACCTCTCCTGAAACCCCATCTAACGCTGATTCCAAGGCTGAAAAGTTACACATCCCATACAAGGAGAGAAGGGATTGACTTTCATGCTCTGTTGACGCGCTGGGCTCACATGAAGCAAGAACGCGCACAAGGGAGGACGAAGTTGATCTTATTCAAACTCTACATTAATGGTCGTTACATTCGTGCGTTAACTGATTGAGGTGCAACCGCCAAATACTTATCACCGCACGACATTCGTAAGGCACGCTTGGGGATGAAGCAAGTGACTTTGCAGAATCCTTGTCGGACCCAAGTAGGCAACCAAGAGGTTGTCACTTCCACGCATGCAGTCAAAGGTGTGCGCACTACCTTTGACGCTGATCACACAATCACGCATGAATTGAACTTCTATGTCCTTGATCAGTGCCCCTTCGACGCGGTTATTGGCTTGGGCTGGTTGCAGGCCCAATGTGAAAGAACCACGTGGAAGGACTCACAATTTATGGTCAAAGATGCCATGGGGATCGAGCGTCCCGTCTTGTTGGATGAGCCGCGCGAGTCCCAAGTAACCTTTCTCAATGCAATGCAATTCTGCAAAAAGTGGCGCAGGCGCAAAACTGATGAGCAAATGTATATAGCCTTTGTTAGGCCTGCTCATATGCCTTCTATTTTCGCTGTATATACTGATTCTACTTTGCATGTTGTTTCCACCTCGGATGCAACTACTTCTTCCTCTAGTCCAAATGACTCTACTTCTAATCCTGTTGTTTTGGCTGCACCTATGCAAACTGACATGCTTGCTCCTGAGAGTGATGATCCCCCTCCAGAAATCCCACCGGAAATTCGTAACCTTCTCAACCGATTTCCTGACGTCTTGGCCAAACCGCATGGAGTCCCCATGCGTCCGGTCCGACACAGGATCGAGTTGATTGAAGGTAGCACTCCTCCAAAGGGTTGTGTCTATCGAATGGGCTCAGGCGAATTGGAGGAGTTGCGAAGGCAGATTGATGAAATGATTGGGAAGGGATGGATCAAGCCGAGTGAGTCGGAGTTTGGTGCACCGGTGTTGTTTGTCCCTAAGAAAGGAGGTAAGTTGCGGATGTGTATTGACTACCGTGGGTTGAATCGGATCACGAGAAAGAATACATATCCTTTGCCACGTATCGATGATTTGCTTGATGTTGCACGTGGGTGCAAAGTCTTCAGCAAGATCGATCTCAAGTCTGGCTACCACCAGATCGAACTCGATCCTGCGGACCAGCACAAAACCGCATTCAAAACTCACGATGGGATGTACGAGTTTACCGTCACGCCCTTCGATCTCACGAATGCGCAAGACACCTTTCAAAGTCTCATGGACAAAGTGTTCCACCATCAGATTAACCGGTTTGTTGTTGTTTATTTGGATGACATACTAATCTTCAGCAAATCGATGGAGGAGCACATGAGACACCTTGAGGAAGTGATGTAGATCCTCAAGGACGCGCAGCTCCATCTCAACTTAGAGAAATCTGAGTTTGGGAGGGACAACGTCATCTACCTTGGACATCGGTTGTCTGCTGCAGGCCTAGAGCCCGAGGCAACCAAAGTTGAGGTCATCCAAAAATGGCCCCAACCTGCGAATGTCCGCGAGCTGCGTTCTTTTCTTGGTCTTGCGTCATATTATTGTAAGTTTGTGTCAAAGTTCTCTATCATCGCCTAACCGCTGTCTAAGCTAACAAGCAAGAATGTGTCCTACACATGGAAAGAAGAATGCACGACAGCCTTTGAAGCACTTAAAGAGGCCTTGGTGAGTCATCCGGTACTCCACATTGCAGATCCCAAGCTTACATTCGTAGTGACTACGGATGTAAGTTTGTAGGGGATTGGTGCGGTGTTGCAGCAAGATGACGGTGATGGCTTACGTCCGCTTGAATTCTACAGCAAACGCATGCCCAGTCACAAGGTAGTCGCTTCCACCTACATGAGAGAGTTCTATGCCTTGAGAGAGGCACTAGACCACTCGAAATACTACCTCTTGGGTCGCCATTTCAAAGTGTTCTCAGACCATGAGACTTTGAAATGGATTCAAACACAGGTTAACCCATCAACCACATTGACCCGATGGCTGCATGAGATTGATGTGTATGATTTTGAACTCAAACATAAGGAAGGTGCAGTAGAAGTGGGATTCGGACATTGATTCTGGTTCGGCTGTTCAACATTAGTATTGTTTATTTATTGTTTGAATAAGAGAGGAAGAGATAAAGAGGAGGAGGTTGTTGAGCGAAGAAGAAGAGCTTTGTCTTTGGTCTTTGCTGGAGTACATCATCTCTTTCTTCTTTCTTCATTCTTCTTCTTCTTCTTTCCCTCTCTCTTCTCTCAAGTTCTTTCATTTCTTTTGCAATTGGACGACATTGGGCTCGAGTTCATTCATTTCTTTTCGCAATTGGACAACATTGTACTTTTTGATGATTGTGGACTTCGAAATTGGCCAGGATCGTAACATAGCCTTAGTTTGCAGGGGTGTGATAATGGTTGTTATCTGGGCAGCGAGGAATGCGAAGTTGTTTTGCAACGAGGATATGATGTTTCATAAGCAGAAACAACAAATACGGCAGAAAATCCACCTAGTTATTCGAGCTGATTGGGAGAGATGTCGTTTGTCCAAGGGCAAGGGCAGCAGTTGGTTTCGCAGAACCTCGGTGTTAAGAAACAAGATGGCCATGATCATACAGGAGGATAAATTGAAGATTGCTCCATGGCTACTCAGGGGAGAGATAGGGAGGTAGATAAGCACCGGCTGTATCTAGGGCCGTTTGAAGCCCGTGAGTATCTTAGGTGTCGGTAGATCCCACAATCCCCGAAAGAAAGTTTTTTTTTTTTTTTTTTTTTTTTTTTTTTTAAGAAGGATCTTATTTTGTATTGGTTCTGCTGGTTACATATGAGTCTTGGACTTTACTCAGAAGAATGGTTGCTCAGGAATTGTTAGACGTATAATACATGAGTTTTGTCAGCCTAGATTCCCAGAGCCTTTGTTTACCTGTGCTTTAAAGTCTTTTTTGGAGAGCTTTTGAACTGGGACGCTGGACCCATTTTTCAGCACTAGCTGGTTGCAGATGCGTAAGAAGAACGTAAGACGAGCTAACGCTCGTAAGCTAAACTGGATGAGGCTGTGAGAAGGATAACTCCGGGTCGAATTGTGAGGTCCCCGACCTCGTCTCCGAGGTTTTTTTGCAATGAAATGACGAATGTTTTCCAAAAAAAAAAAAAAAAAAAAAAAACTGGGCTTACCCTCGATCCCACAGTCTTGAGGGAAAAAAAAAAAACACTACGTTCTATTTTAGCAAAGCTCCGCGCTAAAAGATAAAAATTATTAAAAAATTAAAAATGGAAAAGAAAAGAAAACGCGGACCACGTTTCCAGTGGAATGACGGTGCGGCACCCATTTTTGTTGGGTCTGCCGGCGACCTCTTCCGGGGCCCGCTTTTGCCTTCAGTGTTCCACACTAAAAGATAAAAAATGAAAAATGGAAAAGAGAAGAAAACTCGAACTACGTTTCCAGTGGAACGACGGTGCAGCACCCATTTTTGTTGGGCCCGCTAGCCACCTCTTTCGGGCCCCGCTTTTGCCTTCAGTTAGTAGTAGAAAATCTGGCCATAGTCCCATCTCTGCGCCCTTTCTGGATTTTAGCTTCGAATCTCCAAGTTTGGGTTTGTTGGTTCGTATAAGCCTGCAGGTCGTCCCTTGCTGGTCGAACGTTCTAGAACGTTAACATAGCCAAGGGGCTTTTCGTCAATTCTGCATGCCATTCTTTAGGTTCATTGAGGAGTCCATCCATGATTTCTCTCTTTTTTTTTTTGTTTTTTTTTTGTAACGACCCGAGTAAATGCTAGGGGTGTTGATAAGAGCAAACACCGCTAGCATGCTCGGGGAGGCTCCAACTATTGGTGGGGAGCAACACCTGCTGGAAAGTCGGTTCAGCGTCCCTGTAAACAACCATAGTTCATATAAACATGCCACGTCCCCCTCGTACTATAAGCCTGAGTGGTAATGAACCGACACGTAGGCCTGCACCTTTTAGCCTAATGAGCAGCATTGATTGCCCTCAACTGAAGGGATTAACTGCCCATCACATTCTAAAGTCATATCCCTACTCAGAAACCCTCATCATAATCTAAAAAAACTATTTCAGCACCATGAGGGGAAGAGGCAATCAGAATGGGGTGATAAAAAGTTAATTGAAGCGAGTCCTTGAACCAGATGTAATTCCACCATTAGACTTTCTTATGTAAAGTTATCCGCTCCAATACGCCCCCCACAATCCTGATGATCTACAAAACCACTCAAACGGGGAGGCGCAATTACCAGAATTCATAGGGAAAAAAAAAAAAAAAAAAAAAAAAAAAAAAAACATGTAGCAGAACACTACCAAAACACATAGGCTGCCCTAATGCATAGCACCACTGCACCTCCTGCGCTGCCACGTGGCAAAAGTTTATGTTTATAGCAAAAATTATGTTCCCCCCAGACAGCGTTAAAAGGCATGCTCAAGCAGGAAGAAATGAAGAAAATGAGATGACAAACCCCACGTGGCGGGGCACCCATCATTCGCACAGCAGCCCCGAGGACGATCCTCACAACACCATGCGACCCAGTTATCCAGCCATCACTATCCCACCCCTACGCGCCACCATCCCTCTTCCTGCACCCCCACACAATCTTCCTGTTTACACAGCATTCCAGTCATCCAACCCTCTTGCCCCTGCCCCCGAGCAATCTGTGAAGAACACAGGAAGGAAAACAAGATAGGAGGGCAGGGGAGAGGGAAAAATAACTGCCCAATCCCATTTACCACTCCGCCAGTGTCAACTTCGTCACCTTTGTTGTTGTTATTTTTGTTGCCGCCAGCTATATTGTCGTCGTCATGGTTGTTGTTGTAATCGTTAACTCTCCTAAGCGTGCACAATCTCAGGATCCCGCGTCCCATTCCATCGTTGCGCACAGTATAGTTGTTATTGTTGATGTTTGCGGCCTGCCCCACAAACACCGTCAGTTTGTAGTTGTTGTTGTTATTGTTGTTGTTGTTGTTGTTGTTGCAGATTTCCGCGATGCAGATAAGATGATTAGATAAGATGACTATCGTCGTCGTCACTGGCAGTCTTGGTGGCGTCATCAGCGATGGCGTTGTTGTCATGATGACCATCCGCGACATCGTCGCCGTCCTCGAAAAATCGCTCCTCCAACGCGCCGCAAAGACCTTGCCCCTCCTCGAACTCCTCATGGCAGCGCCGAATCAAAGCATGCAATCATGGCCGATCTATAAATGCTTCTAGATGGGGGGACGACCCCTTTTCCAACCCCCATATGATCTCCAGCATACATTGTTGGACACTCCGAATCCACGACATCGACGACTCTATACTCTCAGTCACAGCCATTTGCAGCATCGCCACCATCTGGCTTAGTCGTGCGCCACTCGCTTGGATAGTGTTGAACCACTCGGCAACTCCTGTCTAGAGCTCACCCATACTCACCATCTCCATCCACCCCTCCCTCCTCGTCGTTTTCTACACCGTTGTTGATGTCTGCTATGTTGCCGACTACTCCTTTTGTTTGTCGCGTCGGCTTCACTGCATCGCTTGCTTGCCACGTGGCGTTACCACTCCGGATGATGTCTTCGGGGACGACAATGCTCAAGTCCCTGGGTGTTGGGAAGCTGAGGTGCCTTCCCCTTCCCCTGGCTTGCGCGTGTCCTGGCGGACGGGCCCTGCCGTCCGCGGGTCGCTAGGCGCTAGCGCGGTTTTATATATATTCTTTCTCGATTTAGGGACCATGCTAATTTTCTCTGTATTATGGCTAACAGAGTTTTTTTTAAGGGGAAATTACGAAGGAGTCATGAAAATGAGTTAAAATTGCACTATGGGTCAAGATACAGTTTCAAATTGCAGTTCGCGCAATGTATACAACCCAGCTTTCTGGCCAGGTAGGGTGCCCGAAGTGCAAGTGCGAACTGTATCTTGCACCATAGTGTAATTGTAACTCGTTTTTGTGACTCCACTGAAGTTACCTTTTTTTTTCCACTTTTTCTCTAGTTGCACAATTCCTTCATTAAACTTGTTGACTCTCTCACCGTAGGTCGGTCTGCAGGACGTCCAGCAAACCCTTAAAGGACCAGTACATGCCAGCCATCGGCTTCGGCCCCAACGATGAAATGTCCGTGAATGCAAAATTTGCAAATTCAAAATTGCAGAATAAAGAATCAAATTTTGTTTTTTACTCTTTTAGAGTTTGCTTCTCGTAATGGGCCACTACTTGAGGTGCCACTTCTATCGGCGTGGTTGATTAATCCATTTGTCCTCTTTGTCCTCATCAGGGTAGTATTGAAACTTGACCATTTAGATGATATTTGGCTTTCCTCTCTACTCGCACCCGCCTCTGGGCCAAAATCCTATTGATGTCGATGTACCCATTAATAGTGGGAGGGTGCATCTTCCGCCTGATTGAGTTAAAACAACTTGTAAGATATTAGTTCAAGGTGTAAAATACAGGGCAATTCTTTAGTTGTGAATCGAGTGTCTTTTTTGCTGATAATATATGAGGAAAACCTGAAGTTTCAAGCCCAATTTCAACGGAGAGGCGAGCAACATCCTTTGTGGATAGGTATTAACCTCATGGACATGGTGAGAGTGGTTGATTGTGAGAAACCAACATTGTTTTAACTCACTCTCAGACAAGTGTTGAATACGGTGTACGGAAATTTATTTGTCCAGCTTGTCAAGGATCGAGAGTGGCTTCATGACGCTGTATGGACTTTGCATTCCTTGTCTCGACCACTAAGAGATCATGCAACTCTTTATATACTCTACGACATTTCTCCTCATCATGAGCGAATAAAGCTGCTTGAACAGTCGTGGGTGCACTTTTTTAAGGCTAAAATAACCTGAAGAATTGTGAGATTCTCTCAAAACATAGAGTCGTAATTGTTTGACCGTGGCAACTGGCAACCCTACACTCTCCATGTGGAGTAGTCCTCTTTACATTATCTAACCAGGAATGCGGATAGGGTCTACTTCCAAATTTGGAATAGTTTGTCAATAGATAAGGGTTTTTAAATACGTTATTGCAATGTTGTCCACTAATTCAGCACTTACTTCAATTCAGTTCGCGGTGTGGCAATGATAAAGAATCTTTCGTAAAACTTTTCTCTTAAGCAGGGGTCTACTTCTTTTCCAACCCATAATCTTTAACATTTTTTGCTTGAACTTATGAAATGCCAACCTCATGATATACCGAACATAGGATATCATTGATGTAGACCACAAAAAAACGATTAATATACTCTTTGAGCATGTCATTCATCGCACGTTGGAAGGTTGTTAGTGTATTTGTTAAACCAGTCACATCAGTTTGGAGCCTATGAGCTCAACAATTAGTTTGGATGTTATTCGTTTATATAGTTCACTTTGATTTAGTGGTAAACATACTTGAGATCATTTTTTTTTAACACCATGTAACTTTGCACATGATCCAACGAGGAATCAACTCGAGGTAGTGGTTCCACGCTCTTGATCATGATGTTGTTAAGATCGTAATAGTAATACACATTAAGACTTGTTGATCATGCTTTTCGACAAATAAAAGTGGAGTGCGACATGGAAAGGTGAGGATCTCCGAGCTTGATCGAAGCCTTATCCATAAGCTCATTAGGTTTTTTATATTCCTATCTTTGCGACAAAAATCTTGTAAGACACTACATTGATCATAGACTGCTTTGTCTCCCTTTCTATATTGTTCGTAACCCATCTTGCATATCGTGATACCGCTCCTACAAATGGGGTATATTTGCTAGCCTCTTCGTGGTCTGATGGGTCTGCACTTGTCCTTCAGTCACCTAGTTGAGCTAATTTAATTGGTATTATTGAACATAATTGAACTTGAGCGGAGACAATGCATATTTGGTAGTCACTTTTGCATAACATTGTATGCATATTGTTGTTCTAGTTGCTTCATCTGAAATCATGTGGAGTAGAAAATTGCTGCATTTAAAACTTTGAGTGATCACTGTTCAAAAACAATCTTAATTGGTAGGTTGTAACATGTAGAAGGAAACAAAATGTTTTAACTTAAGTTTTCTTTTCATCAAGTGTTACAAGGATATCCCTTCATGGACCCTCACATATTGAGAAACGATAGTTATATTGTTTTCATTCTCAACAACGTTTTCAGCAAGAACTTACAAGCGGTTATCGGGTAGCTGAAAATTTAGGAATGGAAATTCTGAAGTGAGAGTTTTTGACAGTCTGAAAATCTTGAATGGTCTTGAAGTGATGAAAGGTCTGAAGACCTTGAAAACCACCTGTTTAGGCAGGCTCCATCCTGAAGTGGTGAAGGGTGTCATGAAGTGGTCAAGTGAGAATTTTGGGCAGTCTGAAAATCTTGAATGGTCGTGAAGTGGTGAAAGGTCTGAAGACCATGAAAACCACCCTTCACCACTTGAGGATGCAGCCTGCCTTCAGGGTCTTCGGAGCTTTCACCACTTCAGGATCATTCAGGGTTTTCAGACCTGAATGGTCCTGAAGTGGTGAAAGGTCCAAAGACCCTGAAAACCACCTGTTTAGGCAGGCTGTATCCTGAAGTGGTGAAGGGTGTCCTGACGTGGTGATGAAAAATACGAATGTTGTTAACCTTCTCTCCAAGAACTAGAAAGTCAGAGTACCAATGACTCTTGTTTTTTTTTTCATGAATTGTTACAAGGATGCCTCATCATGGACCCTCACTAATTGAGAAATACAAATAATAGTTACAACAATAACTTTTGCAAGAATTAGGAAGTCTAACACCTTCAAATCAGAACACTATTTTGTTATCGCATTTCGTGAGAGGCAACTTTGGGGCAAATCATTGTCCATAATGAACTTCGTTACTCTCATGTTTATCACAGTATTGATGATAGTAACATGATCTTCCTCACTGAACTCTGCAACAAGTCTTTAAGTCTCACATTCATTTTAACATAAATGTGTTTTAGAACAATAATTATGAATTTTTTTAAAGCTTGAACTATGCTAGAGACTAATCTATCAATGGGACAAAGGGGGGGGGGATTATGTTTACTGATACTTTTTTTCTTCCTCATCATTACCAGTATTATCTTCCTCCTTTTTCAGTTGAGATCTGCGATCTTGGGTGATTGAAATCAAGAAGAGGCAGAGCATAGTGCATTGTTGTTTGAAGTAATAATCTCTCTAACTTGTATAGGTATGGTTGTATCATTTACCGACCCTACCCTTTTATAATTTGGTTTTTGTTCTGGTACAAAATTCATAAGTGTTCCCTGCGGCCTGCAGTTACATGTCATACATATTGTTTTTTTCACCTTGTCGATGAATGTCTTGCTAAGGAATTCCTCTTCTATGGACGTATACATTCTCATTGTCCTTATAAAAAGACAAATTATTTACAAGTTTACTTTGGTTTTACTGTGGTTTCTTCATTTATTCATTTTTTACTGATTACTGCGAAGTGAAAAGAAGAGACTGAGCATGTTATTCTCGAGGTTTACATTGCTCGTCATTGTGGAAGTGCATCCCAATCATTTAAACACAAAAAAAAACTGTTATTTTTTTCCTTACTGCTGCAATACTTATCAAATAGGTTGTCTTTGTTAGGTTCATAATGGGCACATCTTCTCTTTCTTCACGTATTGCATCCATAGAGAACATCTGTTTGTTTCGCTACTTAGTCACCCGGTTGTTGTTTTCCTAATTGTCGTCGATGCTTATTTTAAATATACAGCCTTATCCTCCATAACCTTGAAGGATTGAAGCCTTTGACACTTGGGTTACATACCTTTGAGGAAGTGTCTTCATTAATTAATGCCCCAACTCTAAAGTTGGGGTCTGCAGGGAGAGTTCAAATGTCCAATATCACTCGATGTTTCCCTGGACGGTTGCTATAAAAGGTCGATAAGTTGATTTTTTCACGATCTTCCCCCATAACCGGTAGGAGCCTATCCAAAGGTTATTGGATACATATTTTCAAGAGACTTCCGGCACACAATTCTTCTACTTAGCAGCTAAGGGAATTTTTTGACATAAACCTTAGTCGAATAATTTTAATTTAAAGTTTTATGGTATTTTATATTATATTGATAATTAGATACTCGATGTTTTACTTTCTGACGCTATATTTCAACATCATAATCATGCAATTCCTTAAAATATTTATAAAAACCCGATCTTCGGTCTTTGTTGCTGACCCTTCTTAGTCACCGTTGTAGGTTGAGAGGATGACCTCGTCAAAGTCTATTTTAGTCATTGTAAAGGTGATGAATTTTAAAATGTCTTTATCGTGTATATCACTATTATTATCTGTTATATCAATTGCTTCAATATGAGTCAATGCATTTGAATGCATTTCATTCATGTATGAAACAGGAAGGTCAGTGAGTGCAAACTATCTGACCTCATAATCAGTATTGCGTTTTAAAAAAAACAATGAATTTAAAGATGTTTTTTTTCTACTGCTTTGTCTTAATGGTTTCATTCTAATGTTCTAGTTAGTTTGCTTCGATGATATACAATTCTTCAACTGCTTTTGGACTTATAAACGTGTCACAACAATACCCATAGGCTCGTAGTCCTCACTCCACTTTTTCCTCCAATATAAATTCTCTTATAAACCGCTTCCTCATCCACAATATCAATCCCTTTGAAGAATTGTTTAGAATGAAGTCTGGCATAAGACTAGTTGACAAGTGGTGAGACTTTGTGCTAACATTAACATCATGATATAACATTCTTGTTGACATGATGACTATTCTGACAAAATGGTTTATCTTGCCAAGATCGTGATTAACTCTGATATCGATATTAGGAATTTTAAGGTTTTGAAATAGTTGTATTCGTCGTTACACCTTCACCCTTAATTCAGATTGAAGCACAATTGATTGGAAACTCGCATAAAACTGGAGTTGGATACAAACATCAAAATATAGTTAATGAAACTAAAGAAAACAAGTGTATTATTGATCAACTTATCTCCCTTAACAACGTTGAATAATAGATTCGATAAGCCATTTAGTGAATAACAAGATCTCACTATTTGTGATTGTGTGTTATGTATTGTTTAACTAGTGTCAAATTTAGTACATTTTCGACCAACTAAATAAAATCTTGAATGAAAATTATTTCCTATAATTAAACTTAGTGTATCCGGTTTACAAAAAATATAGGTTTTACTGCTTTAAAAAACTTTGTTCTAGCTTAAGCCTTACCAATTCAACCGGTGGATTCCGAGTGAAAAACTTAGTAACTATAAAAAAAACAAACGAACTATAAATGCAACAAATGTTTGAGTAGGTAATAAGCTTCAAACATGTTGCTCCAACAAGACCCTTCCTTGGGAGTAATGTCTTTGGAAACCCATATATACTATTACTCCGCTATAAGGATTATGCCTCATTACAACTATATTTGTGCTTCAACATGATTGTGATATAAATAAGTTAGAAAACAAACAAGTTGTATTTTTTTAAACATAAATATAACACATATCGTGAATCTGAATGATCTTTGACAAAACCTAATTATTAACATTAAACTGACTCTGCAGGAGCCTTATGGGCTGCTGCACCCTCTTCCTATTCCTGACGGTCCGGGGGAGTCTGTCTCTATTGACTTCACGGACATGGGGAAGAAGAGCAGAAACGGTTATTCCCAAGTTATGGTGATTGTCGACCGTTTTTCGAAGTTCTTGAATCTGATCCCACTACCACCTCACGCCCCAACTAACCTTGTGATCAAAGAGTTTCACAAAAGATACATTCTGCAGTGTGAGCCCCCGAAAACTCTTGTGAGTGACCGGGACACTAGGTTCATAAGCGCAGAATGGAAGGACTTCACGTCCCAGGTTTATGACATGAAACTCAAGATGACATCTGGTCGACATCCCGAAGCCAATGGACTGACCAAGAAGATCAACCAGACTGTGATCCAACTTCTCCGAGCCTTAATTGTGCCTGATCAGAACTCTTGGGATGAGGAATTGCCGAGCATCTTGGATGGAAAATTCGCAATCCTCTATCCTACCTGTTTCCTGAACAGCCTCCTGGTCTGACACCTGGCCAGCCAGACTACAGTGCTAAGTATGATCGGTTGCTCAAGGTTGTTGTCGCAGCTATGGAAAGGCGACGCAGTGCCATGATCAAACATGCAAACAAGAAGCGCCAGCCTGCGCCTTTCACAGTGGGAAGTTATGTCTGGGTCAAAATGTCTGAGTTTTCCGAAGAAGAAGGTGTATCACAAAAGCTTCTTCTTCAGTACTACGGACCGTGGCAGGTCTTGAACCAGGTAGGGAGTGATTCCTTCGGTCCTTCTTACACGATCGATGTGCCTGCACATCTGCGCACATACCCAGTCTTTCATGTGTCAAAGTTGTTTCCGTATGAATCACCTGAAACGTTCAAGTATTGAGAGTCAATGATTCCCCGCGCAATCAATGGCGGTCATGAGGTTGATAGGATTGTCGAACACAGTGGGAAGGGAAGAAACAGACAGTACAAAGTTCATTTTTTGTACCACCCGTTGGATGATTTCTATTGAATTGCTAGGAAAGACTTACTGCAGAGTGCACCGCGTGTCGTTAATGCCTATGAACGATTGATAAGTGTTGAACAGCAACCAAAGTTCACGACTACCCTGACTCCTACGGAACACGCCCGATCTCTCTTTGCTATCTACGCCTATGATGCACTATGCCAGGACTCTGATCGAGTTACTTGCTCGAAGGGACGTCGCTCTTGAGGGGGGGGTAGTGTAATGACCCGTCATAACACAGACTGAAAACACTGCTGATTTCTGAAGTTCTGCCGATGGAATGGATGCCTTGATGAGATTCCCGCATTCTGCTGTGTTTTCTAAGTCTGTCTGTGTGTGCTTGTTTGTGACCTGCATGCCTGCCTGAGTGCTTGTTGGTATGAGTGTGTGTGGGACCCGCAAGGGTACTTGCTTGTTTGGTAGGCCCGTAGGGCCGGTACTTACHTGTGGCCGTGGCATTGAGGGTTGTAGCAGGGAAAACACTCAAGTGGCGAAGCTAGCGGCCCTGGGGCCCTTGGGGTAGCGGAAAAACACTCAAGTAGGCCGGTAGGCCGATACTGCACCCCAGTGCAGTTGGCGTGAGGGGGTACTGGAGGCCGAGCAGAAAAAGACAAGGTTGGGATTTTTAGAGTCCAGTAGCGGTAGGGTAGGTCTAGGCCGGTACCAGTCCAACCAGTCTGAGTCTAGAGCCTGTACGGGTAACATCAGGGTCTGCAATGATGTTTCCCTCCGAAACGGAGGAGGTACCGGTTGCTTGGAGAGGCCGAGTGGCCTGGAAGTCACGGCCCAGAAGGCAAGTAGGCCGCTATATCAAGAGGCAGGGCAAAGAGCCCGGCCTCATTCTTCAGTGTGCGAGTTGAGCGTCACGCTGCTGGAGCGCTAAGTGGTGAAGCGCTGGGCACTACAGCGCTGCTGGGAGGAAGAAGTCGGGAGCTTCCACCTTGGCTATGGTGGAGCTCTACCGGTAGGAGGAGGAGGGAGAAGGGGACCAAGGAGGAGAGTGGCGAGGTACTTACTGGCTATGGTAGACACCATCTTCATCTCCTTGCTAGGYGCTGCATCAGGAAGGCCCCAGTGGGGGTAGTGCCGCATCAAGGAAGCTCGGACAGAGTCAGGCATGGCGGTTGAGTGGGCAGCGGCATAGCTGCTGGGTGATGACCTTGAAGAGGGGCAGCGGCATAGCTGCTTTGAGTGGTCCTTTGGACAGGAGGCTAAAGCTTCCGTAGTCCACCATAGCCTCGGCCTGTCTGTAGAGGAAGAAAAAGGGTTGTCATGGCTATGGTGGACCTCAACACCGAAATGTCCACTCCGACCATGAGCCAAATCCAAGAAATGAGTGATGATTGGCTCATGGTTGGGTACACACAACCGGTCATGCTTACCGTAGCGTCGGAAGAGAAGGCCCTTACATTCATGGAAATCAGGCTAACTGCTAGGGTCAGCCCGAATCTGCTCAAGGATGGGACTGAGTTTCGGGTCCTTGGCAGTATGCTCGATGAGTTCCTCCTTCAGATCTTTACGCAGGTCGTAGGAACCCACAAGACAAGTCATATACTCGGGGTGGCGAGACAAAGCATCCGCAACACGATTATTGTGATTATATACTATGATATGTGTAGCACACCGGAGCTTTTCCGAACATCCGGACATGTTCGGGTGTTCGGCCGAATACCTCACGAACGTGTTCGGCCGAAGATATTAAAAAAAAAAAACAAACTTTTTTTTGGGTTTTTATTTTTAAATCGAGTTTGGTTCTATGCTACCAGACCCGCACGGGCCCGGCCAGTACGATTCGGACCCTCTTGCCCGGGTCACCCGGACAAGTACAAAAAATAGTCATAACTTTTTCTTTTTTTTTTTCGATCATGGGGCATTTTTTCACCCTCCGAGAGGAACCCAAATCCGTTTTTTTTTTTTTTTTTGGTTCAAGTCGTTTTGGGGGGTTGGGGGGGGGGGGGGGGTAAGGGTCTTAAAGGGGCTTGAAAGGGGATGAAAGACCTTTAAAGGGGACGATATGATTTTCCTGACATTATTTTATTTTTATTTAAAATTTTGTGGATATTTTGGAAGTGACCCTCAGCCAAAAGTTGTTTGGTTTGATATTCTGCACAACATACTTTTTTTTTTTTTTTTTTTTATGGGATATGGTCCCTGGCCCCGCCCGGCCCAGTTGCCCGGCCGGTCGTCCCGGGCAGGTCCCGTACCAGCTTTGGGGACCCGGGCGGCACGGCTGGTAGCCCAGGTTTGGTTACGAATTTGAGCATACCTCCTAGGCAAATGTTGTTTGTATTAGCATTTTACATAACATATAATTTTTTAAAAGTTTTTGGAGATTTTTTTTTTCTTTTTTAATATTTTTATGTTCGCGTTCGGAGAGTTTCGACGCTCGTTCGCGTTCGGTCCCGGACGTTTGGGTTCGGTCACCGAAACCCGAACACGATGCTACATAAACTATGATTTAAATATGTATAATGATCAAGTTATGATTTTTTCTGCACAAATATATCACAAATTACAAAGCTGAATGATCTTTGACCAAACATAGTTATTAATATAATTATAATTATTCACTATTTTGGTTCTTTTTCTGTCATTATATATTAAGAATAGTTCGAAAAAAGTCGGATTTAGAAGAGAGTGTCTGCTACATCATTGTATTTGCTTTTGATGATCTTCAACTTGAAATCATATGACATTGTCCCATTTTTGTTATTTATGGTCGTAGTTTTCTTGTTCCCATTTGTTTTCAAGATCATTATGAAGGTAATGAAAGATGAGAAAAGAATTTCCTAGCTTTTTTTTCTTTACAATTTATTTCTTCCCTCTTCCTTCGTTGAGCACTATATTTGTGACATCCCCCTCTAAGGATTTTTTGTATCTCAACTCCTCTCCATCATCTTCTTTTAATTGTCATCATATTGAGAGGTCATCATCAAACAAGACAAAAATATGATTATATGGCTTTTATGTACCTTTTAAGACCAAATGTATGTCTCGCATAGTGAGCCCACACGAAATCTGGGCTACTGTGGGAGGTTAATGCAAGAGCGTTTCGTCTCTCTTTTTTTTTTCAGTCGGGGAGGGTGTGCCAGGAATGGGCAGTTGCAAAATCTCTATCGCATATTTGAAAACATATATGTAGCAACCACGCGACGAGGGATGGAGTAAGGGTTGATGTGCTGATTCCTTTCACTTTCTATTTTGTCATTTTTTTAAGGTGCAAATTCGTTCAGTTTACTTTTTTGCCCCCTCCCACCCGTTTTGCCAAGTGTTCGAATCCATGTCGTTTCGTTGAGCTGAGCTGCTATGTGAGCGTGGTTTGCCAAATGTTAGAAACCATGACACTTTGTTGAATTGAGTTGATGTACATGTGTGGTTTGCCTAACGTTGGCAACTGATTCACTTCATTAAGCTGAGCTGTGAGGGTGCGGTTTGCCAAATGTTGGAATCCGTGACACTTCATTGAGCCAAGTTGTTACGTCTCACCCAGTGTTTCAATACGAGTACATGGCTGACACATGGGAGGAAGCGACGTTGAATCCTAAAAGGCAAAATCGTAATCGCTGGTGTCTGTGGTTGAAAACCGCATCACTTTGTTGAGTTGACCTGTTATGTGAGTTCGGTTTGTCAAATTGTCAAACCGTATTACTTCGTTGGGCTGAGTTGTTGTGTCGTCGAATATTTGAATACGAGTATAAAAGACGCATGGGAGGAAGCGACATTGAGAGTGAAAAGGCAAAATCGTTATCCGTGGTGGTTGTGGCCAGATACATCCATGAAAGCATTTTTGTAAGTATGCCCGAAGAGTTGTTCTCTTATGGTTGTGACTGTGAGTTGTTTTTCTAGGGTTGTGCTTCACAATCCTAGTTTGAGGATTTTTTAAACTTAGGCAAGGCTCAACCTTAAAAAATTTACTCCTGGATTCAACAATGCACAACTGGTTATATTCGCTATCGTGCCATATTTGTGGTCGAGTGCACTGCGGGACAATGAAAATGTATTTACTCTAAAGACGAGGGGGCCCACTTCTCATTTCCGAAGCAAAAAACCACCAGTACCTTTCCCATATGTCAGTCGCGGGCAGTGTCGGAGGCCCGAAACCAAAAGCGGAGCACCGATTCGATTTATCAATGGTGGCCCTCCCCCGCTTGGCTACCGTCTTACCCGACGTGTCTTAGATTTCAACGGTAAAAGTACTGGTGTCTGGTGGTTTACAGTCGGCTCATTGCATTGGACCGTGTTTCCAGTGTCGAAAAATATGTCCACTATGTACCGGTTGTAGCGAGGAGCTACTTCGTAAGTTTGTTGCGGCATGTGAAGCCTTACGCAAATATATCAACGAAACAACATGCTTACTTTAGGTTGAAAGAAACCTCAAACTAGGACTGTGGAGCACAAGCCTTGCTTATTTTCTGTCAGGATTCTAGCTCACGCCTGACTGCCAAGATTGTGTCCAGATACATTCACGAAAATATTGTTATGAGCAGAGTTGCCGGCGTTCGGGACAGGCCGAACGCCCGAACCCGAAAGCCCGAACGTACGGGACCTCTTCGGAAGGCGTTCGGCCGTTCGGGCCGAACGCGAACCCAAAAAACAACAACAACAACAACAACAACAACAACAACAACAACAAAGTTTTCAAAAAATTCCAAAAAAAAACTATGTTATGGAGAAAAATACACTTAACTACATTTGCCTGGGCACTACATCCAAATTCTTTACCAAATTTGAATTAAAAATCAAATACAGAAAATAAACACTATAATAAAAATAAGAAAAAATAAAAAGAGAATTAAAATGAGTGAGTGTGCCAGCACCTTTTAGACACCGCCATCTTTGCCGATTTTTAATTATTTTTGGGCATTGACGAATGCCCTGAAAATTTACAGATATGTAGTTTACATAATCAATAACTCATTCAAAAGTTTTCAAAAAATAATAAATTTGTTTAGCCCCCGAAATAAAGTGAAAACAAAAGGTTAAAAGTGAAAAAAAAACAAAATAGAAAGTGGGCGAGCACGTTTTGACACCCCCATCTTTGACGATTTTTAATGTTTTTTTGGCTGAGCCGAATGGCTTCAAAATTTATAGGCGTGTAGGTTACATCTTAGAGAACTCGCAAAAAACAATTCAGAAAACAAAACTTATTTTTAGGCCCCGAGAAAAAGTTTGGCCGGGGACGAACTTGGAGGTGTTCGGCCCCCGAACGGGGGGCCAGCCCGGGGCCCCCCGAACGTTCGGTCAGGTAACCCTGGTTATGACTATGCCCTGAGAGTTGTTATCTTCTTTTCTCCAGGGACTCTTAGCTCACGTCTGACCACCAACAGTTGATGGATGGTTGCACCGTTTTTGTTTTTTTTTTTTTTCTTTTATCTGTGGGTCTTTTTTCAACCCACAAGGAATCACCCACCCTGTGCAGTGTCATCGGTCCACATGCTACGACCCAACTTGCAATATACAGACCGAACTGCATATATAATCCAGGGCACATAATACCACATGTGACACATAGTGCCACCCTGTTCACAGAATATGACCTACCTGACATAGTCTTGCCCGATGCACATCCCATGTTGTACCATGCATCACGCACGTTATATACTACAACCCAACCCACATCTTGTCGCCTACGTCATATGATACAACGCGGCCTGCATAATGCCACCTGACCATGCTAAGGGCCGAGTTGTGTCTCGCTTTGATCGTGTTTTTCTTTATGTCACGGGCGAAACCACAACAGGCGTCTATTTGCTTTCTTAACAAATATCTTCTTTTTTTTTCCCTCTTCCTTTTCTCTTATCACCCCAGCATAAATATCTTTAACCTAACTCAACTTAGTATCGATGACCCTAACAATTTTGAATTGATACTCCGTATTCATATTTCTTCAAATTAACTTATGCAGCAACTTGCGTCTCAGTAGGTTCAAGTAAGGTTTTCACATACGTATGGTGTACCTAATTGTCCTTGACACTGACGTCAACCTGCAATAATTTATCCATCCGTTAGTTCAGGCTCTCAACAATCTTTTTCTTTTTCTTTTTTCCTTTCTAAATGTTATGTTACTCTTCTTTGTATTGTTCCAATTTAACGAATGTCTTGAAGGACTCTCAACAGATTTCTAATGAATCTGCTAGATAGTCATGATTTCCTCCAAAGTTACAAAGCTTTATCTTGACTTCCTTTTTTTTTTTTTTTTTAAGATGACTTCCTTGTTCTCGTCTAAGGAGCCACACTTGAGTTTCATTAAAAAATTCTCAAAGGTGTGCTTCTCCATTTTTTGTCAATTTTATCATTATGTCTTGCAACACTTACCCCCTTCATTACCTATAATTGTGCATCTTTGCACAAACATGATTGGGAATAGGATTGGGAAGGAGGGCGAGATACCAACATCAGCATAGGGTTGACATCAGTGGTACACAAACCACACAAGCACGCCGCAATCAGGAGCAGCACGTTGAATATGTGTAACTCGGAATTCACCAGCTCTTCGAAACATAGGAAGAAGAACAATACTAAGAGACAACTCATCGAAAGAGAGGAAAAAAAGTACCAAGAACATCATAGCTAGACCCATCGGGACGCGGTAAGTCCATCTGGCTTCCCTCTACCGGTTTCAGCTGGAGCCAGATTCCAGCCTCATCAGGAGGGTAGATCAAACTCCGAGGTGAAGAGTAGTACCTACTTGGTTATTAAATACTAAATATTACCTTCCGTTTCGCAGTACCTTCTTCTTCGGTGAAGCTTTTTTCTCCTGAATATGTCATCCGATACACATTTCGTGCTTCTGTACATTTGCCGAAAAAATCCTTAGAATTTTTTCCTAAAACCAGATTTGATATCTGTCAGGAATCCGATTTAATGGCTTTTGTCCGTAGTACCTTCCTGTGTATACCGCCGTACTCATACAGCCCGTCCGCAAGTCCGGCATCCGTACGTACGGGCCCCCTGGCGCTCGTACGGCCCGTACGTACGGACTTCGGGTCATCCGTACACGGCCTTCCGGAGGGGTGCTGGGGGGGTGGACGGGCTGGGGGGGGGTCGGGTATCAGGGGGTACCCCCCCATTCATCAAAACAGTAAAAACAAAGATGTTTTTTTTTTTGGGTCCCGGGTGATTTTTTTTTTTTTTTTGATTGATTGATTAATTCGTTGATTGATTGATTGATTGATTGTTTGATTGATTGTTCGATTGATTGATTGATTGATTGATTGATGGATTGATTGATTAACATGTGCACATTGATTGATTGATTGATTGATTTATTGATTGAGCGTGAAAAAAAAATAAAAAAATTCATTGAAAAGATTGATTGATTGATTGATTGATTGATTGATTGGTAGTGGGGGGGTCGCCTCCCCCCCGCGAACACACACACACACACCCACACACACCCACACCCACACACACACACACCCACACCCACACCCACACCCACACACACCCACACCCACATACACACCCACACCCACACACATACACACACCCACACACACACACAAACGTGCGACTTTTTTTATTTTTTATTTTTTTTGATTGATTGATTGATTGATTGATTGATTGGTTGGCAGTGGGGGGGTCGCCTCCCCCCCACGAACACACACACACACACACACACATACACAGCTAAACACCATAATGGATTATTGAAGAAATATGAAAAATCAGTAACAAAACATTAAAATAGAATAATAAATAAATAATAATAAATAATAAATATTACTAATAAAATAAATAAAAAATTAAAAAATTAAAAAGAAATAAATAACAAAATAATTAAATAAATAAATAATATATATATAAATAATAATTAAATATTTAAAAAATTAAAAATTAAAAATAATAAGAAGAAGAAATAAAAAATAATAAATAAAATTAAAAATAAATATAACATAAAATGGTTATATAATTAAAAAGAATAAATAAAAAAATAAAAAGAATAAAAATAAAATAAATAAAAATATATATATATATATATAAATAATAAATAAATAAATGAATAAATAAACCCACTTTTTAATAAACAAATAAAATAAATAAATAAATAATAAAAACAATAAATAAATAATATATAATATATAATAAATAAATTAATAAGTTAACAAACAATATAACAAAAATAAAATTAAATTAATAAGTGAAATTCAAAATAAATAATGAAACCAAAATAATAAATCAACTAAAATACAAATATACAAAGCAAAAATAATAAGGTAAGAATATAACCAATCTAATAGACCCTTATTAAACCCCCCTGAAACACAGGTACGAGCAAATGATTGCTTGCAACCATAAGATTCAACCCACCAATAACTTAACCAACGCCGCACAGTACAACTCCACCAGGCTCTGGTATGTATAACACAAAACTTTGCAAGACAAACCAGTTATGGGTCACCAACTTCCTATTGATATAAAGTTAAAAAAATAATAATAATAATAACAAACGAAAAAAAAAAAAAACGAATGGAAGACGGAAAAAACAGCAAAAAACTTATTTTCTCATACGTCACGACCATCTCGAAACGGCGCAACTGACACACAAGAATACAAACACACGCACGAGGAAGAAAAAGTAGGTACGACGAAAAGCGATTACCGCCATAGCCACTTACGACGGAAAATGTCCGACTCTAATACACTACGAAATAAACTGCACACGATGACACTACATCTATAAAGTATACAGCTACAACAATGTCAGCACAACCACAGGATATCCCATATTTCCCTATGAAGCAAAGCCCCCCACTACACGGTTACCTTCAACCTTTTTGAACCTCATACAGGCATGCCCTAGTAAGCTCCCTGCTTCCTTCTCCCCTCTCAAAGTTCGAGCATCACATCTGCAACGCAAAACAAATAAAAAAAAATTATTTGTTATTATTATTTTTTTTTAAAAGTACCTCCAGGTGACGCATCACCTCGGAATGTCACTACAGGACAAACACACGTGCAACACGGCACAAAACCACCATAGCCTGTTTCCCACCAAATAACCCCAAGCGATACAAGACAATAAAACAAAAAGCAGCGTCAACCTGACCTTGCCCAACTACGCATGCTCACATAACATACATCGTCTACCCCAACCCCGCCAGCAAATTGCGTATGAAAACTCTTTCTTCCTGACCTGTTTTTCCCATCCCGCTCTCTGCTATCTCCATACTAGCTTACCCGCTCTCCCACCCCAATCACCAACAATGTGGTTAAACCACACACCCTACACTCTTCCCTACCCCAGTAATTACCCCTTAATAATACCCCACGAATTTACCAACTACGCAAAGCACCCATGGCATGCACAACTCTACCAACGACCACGCTGTAAATAGCACACGCAACTTCACCACTTATACTCCTTGCTACTTGCCATACCATCAACACCGGCATTCTGCTTCATGCTGCATGACGCCTCTCCATCCACATCTTCCCTGCTTGAGCAGATCTGCTCAAGTACTGATCCTAGTTCATAGGAACAGTCTGGCGTGTTACGGTGTCTTGGGCAATCCGCTTACGACGCAAGCCTTCTGATACCACGCTACGCTACGATCTTCGTGCTATGGCGGGGACTGACTCTGCAGCGACACCAGCCATGACAGCCCAGGTACGAACCCGCTAAACACGTAACTCTGTTCTACCATGAAACCTATGACTCTCTGCTTATCTATCCCCCATCCCCCACCCCAAATGCTAACAGGAGCCTTTACTAATTCTAATCCCTCTGATGAGCTGCTATGGGTGCTAAGCGGCGAAAAGCGCGCTTTAGGGCGTGCACCCCCCCTTTGGTTGGGCTTATGCCCTCCCCTAATCCCTAACATACTAACATTAACATGCTCCTAAGTTAACTAAGACTCCTTACCTCATTACATGACCACTCGTGCAGCATGTGTCAATCCATGGCTATAATGAGCTATGCACTAATGGATAATCTTGAGTGTTGTCCTGTTTCCCACATCGCGTGGGATGGTTGTGTTGCATACACAAACCCCCCCACACACACCCGGATCTTTGATCCCGTCGCTATGTAGGGGTCGACTCCCCTACTGGCAGGACGATGCAAACTCAACTAAACTATCCACATTCTAACCACAATTGACGAGATGCTGCACTAAATACCTAATTTTTACCCCCACCCCCCAACCTCTCACCCCCCGCCCCCTATCCCTCCACCCATATCCACAAATGTATCATCTTCATTACGAATCGCATAAAACAACTATTGCTACCACTATATACCCCAAAATCTCATGCATACAAATCACGCATTCATTCTTAAAACGTATGATCGCTATGACCAACCCTGCACAACCATTCTCCCCAGTACTCCTATCGCGCTATTCTCTATCCCTCTCGCACACCATACCAGTACCCACACTCTCATGCCCCCCTCTCTCTCTCTCTCTCTCTCTCTCTCTCTCTCTCTCTCTCTCTCTCTCTCTCTCTCTCTCTCTCTTCCACTTATACAAAAGTATCCCCAACCCTCCTTCACCCACCACATATCCCGCTACCCATAGCAACCCGGATACTAACCTATAGATATACCATGTCCGGTACGCCCTGTTCTCCGAAAACACATGCAAACCCCCACCTTCGCCAACCCGCCCCGTACTCGATATCTCAGGAAACCTTTATTCCATAATATCAAGCACCTAGTATACACTATACTTAAGGATCGCCCAAATATCTAAAGTATAGGATTTAATTCACAAATACTTTAGGACTCAATCACACCAAGTAATTAAAACATCTAGATAATAACCAAAGTATCCATGACAACCTCTGAATTAAACTAACTTCACGAGCCCGTTTTTTCATCACCCGTTCAGTGTACACACTGTTTTTGAATAACGCAAAAAAACACATAGGTCACGGTCTCTTAATACGGGGTTCACACGCAATTCACGCAGCTTACACAAGCCCAGCATACGTATGTCGATGATGTCCTTGAGCGACCTTTTACTATGTGCTCCTCATAAAATGCCTCACCCATCGCTCAACCCTCATCAAACACCATAGACAATCATTTGATCTAATTAGACAGTCGAAACACTACTTTAAGATAGTATATAGGATAACGATAACATGGTAATGCTTAATCCGTGTGGAAATATTGCGCATTCGTATGCTTCAAACGATGTGTACTTGGAAAATTCTCTGAGCTATCTATATGGTGCACGATTGCTTCTTTGCAAAGTTTTTACGTCAAATATATAATACATGATTGTTGTTGTATACAATCGCATTCACAGTCGCTATTGTGCGCATTCACATTCACTAAATACGATAGCTTCTTTGCGAATGAGATGCATGATCCCTTCTTTACGGATTCGCATTCGCTTTATTACGCCTATGCTTTCGCTATATTGAGCATCCGCACGATTGTTTCTTTACATAAGTTTTACGCTAAAATTAGTTTCCCTCACACACCCTGATTCGCGCAAAATTGCATGATCAATGCGTTGCACATTAACACGTGTCTTCCGAACGATGTGTACTTGAAAAATTGCGTTGCGCATCTGCATGATCAATGCATGATCAATGCGTTGCGCATCTGCACGAGTCTTCCGAACGATACGTTGCACGAGTCTTCCGAACGATACGTTGCACGAGTCTTCCGAACGATACGTTGCACGAGTCTTCCGAGTCTTTCGAACGTTGTATACTTGAAAAATTCTCTGAGCTAACTATATGGTGCACGATTGCTTCTTTGCAAAGTCTTTACGCCAAATATAAAATACATGATTGCTGCTGTATACAATCGCATTCGCAGTCGCTATATTGCGCATTCACATTCGCTGAATACGATAGCTTTTTTTTCGCATGAGATGCATGATCGCTTCTTTACGAATTCGCATTCGCTTTATTACGCCTGTCCTTTCGTTATATTGAGCATCCGCACGATTGTTTCTTTACAGAAGCTTTACGCTAAAATTATTTACGCTCTCGCACAAAATTGCACGATCAATGCGTTGCGCATCTGCACGAGTCTTCCGAACAATGAGTACTTGAAAAATTGCATGATCAATGCGGTGCGCATCTGATGTGACAACTTCTTTAAGAGAATATTCGCAATTAACTCGTAATAATATGCGCTCACGTTATAATATAACTCGATTGCTTAAATTCTGCCAATTAAACTCTCACCCGAATTTACATCTAAATACGTTCACCAAATCATTATGAATTTTTTTTAATAACATTTTTTCTTTCCAATGTCCTCTTGTAATTTCTACCGATGTTGAAATGATGTTTTTTTATGATAAAACCAAGAATGAGAAAGGTATCATCTGTTTGCAATGCTATTTCAATTATTGGTAAGGAAGCTTCAACTTCCTGATTCTACACCTGTGCTTCTGCTTTTTAAGGACCGTCAGTTTTTTCACACCCTGAAACGCTAAACATGCAAAGTATTGGACCTACATACTTTCGCACGTACGCATCGACAATTTACTTGTTATGCTTTAAAAACTTCCTACCTCTAAAAAACTCGCAAAATTAAAATGCGTCA
Source organism: Chara braunii (assembly GCA_003427395.1). Lineage (NCBI taxonomy): Eukaryota > Viridiplantae > Streptophyta > Charophyceae > Charales > Characeae > Chara > Chara braunii. The sequence continues at coordinate 526,580 of BFEA01000208.1, read as the reverse complement.
TTTAATTTTTACCTCCCTCTCCGACAGATATCGCTATTATATTCCCCCTAAGTATTAAATTGACAACAATAACTATGTTATTCTTTTATAAAAAATAATTTGATCACACTACCTACATACGAACGAACTTCCAGACTGGAGAAGCCGTTCCCACCTGAAACTACGTATGCCCATCGTATTATAATACAAATTCAAGAAAGTGTAAAAGACTAAACAATTCTCTTCTCGTAAAAATTAGCAGGAGGTATGAAATGAAAAAGGTATCATCTACAAGGCGATTTGCAATCTTGTTATAGTACGCTACATGAAAATATAAAATAATGTCGCAACTCCTTGATGACTAAGCTAGGGAACATCGACTGAATTATATACTACTACCAGACGTACGCCTACTATACAATACAATCTCATTTCATTCCCACCATATGTGTATAATTCCTTTATCGTTAAAAAATGTTAATATTTATTTCACGGTAATAAGTATCCACGGTATAATATAAACCCAACTCTTCAGTTCTATCTAAAAAATTCCTCGCTCCCTTCTTCAAATAGGGTTAACAGGATAAAAGCTGCATGATAACGTCTTTGTGATCCGCTGCCGTCTGACGAGTTAAGGTCTGTTTTGAAATTTCTTAAACTCCTTCCTTCCTGATGCGTACTATGACATAGCTTGTTAAGACCTGGATTAATATCAGTACGCAAAATTGAGATTGGGATTAAGATAATTCAAATCCCCGAAGTTTTACCCATGATATTGCGAGTAATTCATCGGGAGCTGTGTTGTCTTATACCTCCTAATTCCTTCACTAGCCATAGACATCTACAAACAGATATCTATCGTAAACAACGGGATATTTAAAATAAGAAG
>BFEA01000208.1:483774-504833 GCA_003427395.1 Chara braunii | reverse complement strand
CCAGGTACTAACCTGCGAAAGGTGTCGCCTTGATGCAGGTATGGACGTGCTGAAGACGAAGCTGGAGCGATGGCATCACAGGTAAGTCATCAGGTAAGCCCCCTGGCCTCCGCCATAACTGGACCTCTCCCTAGCCTCCGCTGCAGTAAACTGCAGCTCAAGCTCGTGGCCGAAACCTAACTCAGCGCCCAGTGCTGGGAGACAACTCAGCTCTACCTATCACCGACTACAACTACTACCCGAAGGAATGCCTACTGAGGCTGAGGCCGGCCAGCTATAAATAGCGCTGGTCCGGCCTCCGATGTGCCTCCAATCGAAACAGGCCCGTCCGATCTAACCTGCGACCGGCGGCCGGGTGAGCTGGTGCCCAAAACGGAGGCTGGGCCTCAACGACCAGCGCCTAAACGAAACGGCGCTGCCTCACAGGGTCTGGCGCAAAACGTGCGCCAGGGCCTGTCACCTAACCTGGCCTAACTCGGCCTACGGACCTACGGGCCCTGAAATGGGCCGAAACGACATAGGGGGGCCTAACTGGACCTAAACACCCCCTAACCAACCCCTGGTCCTACCTGGTCGGGCCCGGCAGGGCCCGTGTGGAACTCAGAATGCCACAGTACAGCTTGACGTTCCACAAAACTTTCCTTTCCCTATTAATTTGATTCTATCAGGAATCGAGCTCATGACCTGTTTATCGACAATTAAACATGTGTACCATTCAGCCACATAGGCTGGGTCCAGCTTCGCCAAGCCTTTTCATTTCCTATCCATCTGATTCCATCAGGATTCAAACTCATGACCTGTTTATCAACGGTTAAATGTGTGAAGATGTGAACCATTCACAACGTGTGCTGGGAACAGCTTTGCCAAACCTTTTCTTTCCGTATTGATCTGATTCTCTCAGCACTGAACTCAAGACCTGTTTACCAACAGTTGAATGTGTGCGCAATTGAGCCGCATGGACTGGACCCAGCTTCAACAAACCTATTTCGCCAAAGGTTGCCTGACCCTGGACTTGCCAAGCTGTCTTTTGCGCAACCCTCGACGGGCGACAAGGCCTGCCACCTCACACCCTGCAGGTGATGCGTATCACCATCCTGCACTCTATGCCATGCATGTGACAGTGATGCTGTCCCAGCATGTGGCACCCGATGTGACTCATGTGAATGTGACGGCCTCCAAGCATCCTGCAAGGGATGTAACTCGCCGCGATTCATATGATCATTCAGCCTCCAACTCAGGCCGCAGCAGTATCAGTGCATTTGATTACCCGGCATTAACAGAAAGGATTCTGGAACAGTTGTGATAGCACTATACTAGGGAATTTTTGTATGATGGCAGCTGAGAGATGCGCAATGAGGGTGTCGGGGATACTGGCAGTATGGGTGATGCCATGAGCGAGGAGGGGTTAAGGGCTTAGAGTTTAGGGTTATGGGCAGCATGGGTAGCCCCAAACAGAAGCAATGACAGTCATAGGGTTACCTGAAGTATGGGTAGCCCCCGGCATGAGCAATGAAGGGTTTAGTGTTTAGGGTTACAGGTAGTATGGGTAGCCCACGACATGAGCGATGAGGAGTTTAGGGTTACGCATGGTATGGGTAGCCCACAATATGAGCGATGAGGGGGTTAGGGTTTACGGTTTAGAGTTCACAATTAAGGGCACTTGACCTGAGCGATGATGGTTGTCAGGTTACTGTACGTATAGCCCACGGCATGAGCGATGAGGGGTGTAGGGTTCAACGTTACTGGTGGTATGGGTAGCCCTCATCATAAGCGATGGGGGGTGTTTAGGGTTACTGTTAGTATGGTGGTAGCCACAATATGGGCGATGAGGGGTTAAGGGCTATGAGCGGTATGGGTAGCCCACAACATGAGAGATGAGGGGGTTACAGTTTAGGGTTTAGAGTTTACGGCTACGGGCCCCTGATATGAGCAATGACGATTGTCAAGTCAGTGGAAGTATGGGTAGCCCACACCATGAGCGATGAGGGGTGTAGGGTTCAGGGTTACTGAAAGTATGGGTAGCCCTCAACATGAGTGATAATGGTTTTACTGTTTAGGGTCTAGGGTTACTTTCGGTATCGGTAGTCCACGACATGAGTAATGAGGGGTTAAGGGTTATGTGCGGTATGCGTAGCCCACAACATGAGCGATGAGGGGGTTAGGGTTTCGGGTTTAGGGTTGCTAGCAGCATGAGTAGCCCACGACACGGCTTTTTTATCCCCCCCTTTTTTTTCAAAAAAATTAAAATTCTCGATTCACGCGTGTCATCCTTGCACAGGGGCCATGCTAATCTTCTCCGTATCATTCCCATTTTGATGAAAGTCCAGCCATGAACCTGGATCACATCATCTTTTCTATTCCTTTGGCATGGATTAGAACATTGAAAAGAGGTCCCAACATTAAAGAGGCTGATTGGGTAGTTGGGATTCAGCCTAATTATCAGCATAGGATAGGACAGGTGATTCATTTGGAATTAGATGGGATGCCTCCTTCTTAATCCTCCCAACAATCAAGTCTTGTTTTTTTCCTTCTGTATGTTATATCGGATCAGAGTGTTATATGTCTCCTCTCTCAGAGGATGGAGAGCCTATCACCCATAGCTTCCCATCCCTGCACTCCTGATAGACGTGGAAGAATGGAGTTGGCAAACCCATAAGAGGGGAAAACCATGAACTCTCATTTCACTTTCTGTCAGGGTGACATAGCGTTCGCTACGACCGAAGGTGGACATAGTGGCGGTAGTACAAGGAAGGTGGGTTTGTCACCTTAACATTGATATAGATCTACTTAGGAAAGTCAAAGTTTTGAACAATTTTAAACAGCGTCCGACAAAATTTGCTTCGTTGCAATGGCAGATAGTACATCGTTGTCTGCCCACTAAAGATTAGCTCATTGACCGTTCCTCCTTGGGACAAAGGGGTCTAGCCTTTCCATGGTGTAAATCTTCTATTTCTGCGTTTCCTATTAAGAAAATCAGAGAGACAATTGAACACACTTTTATGCAATGTCCAAATGTCGTCTTATTTTGGAGATGTTGGGACTGTAGTTGGAGGAACCTAACACGGATTGTTTGGGTCACTGGGAACCTCCTGGTCTTCAGCTCTCCTCTCTTCGACAAAATCTGTATAAAACCGGTCGCAAAGCGATGCTATGGACCAGCTGGTCCAGAGAGAGATAGTAAAACAGAAAATTACTGAAATAGCCGACGTATTTGTAAAATTGGTACAAAGTTACAAACTCAAATTTGAGCTCACTGGTCTACCCTTAAAATTAAATTAAACAGTTTTCCGGAAAAAAAACATACGACAACGTATTCAGAAATTTGGAATGGACTGCCTAGGGAGGTCGGGGGGGAAGAGGAGGGGGGGGGGAGGGGGAGGTGAAATGGCCAAGGGGTTCCTTTCAAAAAGGATTTCCATGCTGTATTTCGGGAATGGTTCAAGCTTCAGCCAGGAGCCTCTCTTAGATCTCCAAATTGTTTTCATGGTCCTTTTTCTCCTTCGGAACTAACCTTGGTGAATTTGCAATGGTTTGGGTTGAGGGAGGGTTGCCATTGTCACATTACAAAAGTAAACAGGGAGCAGAGTGGTTTGCTTTAAAGTGCTACACCAGGCGACCTTTAACGAGTTGAAGAGGTGTTCTCTATCCCCACTCGTTTTTATGCACATGATCTGAATTGTATTATTGGGGATCCTGGACCCTCTTTCCAGCATGTGATGCTCCCCACCAATGGATCAGGGGCACTATCGTCTTCACCCGAATAGAACGCCCGGTCATTATAGCTGTATTTGGCACAACTTTCAGCCCAGATACGGCAATAATTACCGGGCCTTCTATTCGGGTGAAGATGGTAGTGAAACAGCTAGAAGTACATGCTCCTACCATAACTTCTAGCTGAAATAGCTGGTGTTTTTCCAAAAAAAAAAAAAAAAAAAAAAAAAAAAAGGTTTGTTCTTATTGAGCCAGAAATCAGATCCAAGTGACGGATGGTGAAAGGAACCTTAGAAATAGATCTGAATAGGAGCGAAAAATGAAAGTCGGAAGTCCAACAATTGCGGCTGCTGGAGGGGAGAGTCGTGACCATTGACAATTCACATATCAAATGGAACCATTGGCACACAACTAAATGGAGGGCTCCATTTGGAACAATGAGGACCAATCGCCGCAAAAAAATGATCGTAGGCGCTAGTCGTTCTATCCTTTTTTAAAAGAACCAAAGATAAGCTTTCCATTAAAAAAAAAAACTTAATAAAAAGGATTCATTGTTGCGAATCTGTGGCAAAGCTATGAACAGATGCAAGTAATCTCAAACGAAGAAAAAAAAAGTACCTAAAAAAGACTTAATAACCGACGGACTAACTAAAGTCTGTCGATTTAGGCTCCTTCCCGTCCGCTGATTCACTCGTTGTTTAACGACTTGTAGACCACTTATGTGTTCATTGATGACTACCCCTAACCCCTAACCCCTAAAACACAACCCCTAAACCCTAAACCCTAACCCCAAACCCCAAACCCCTAAACCCCTAACCCCTAAACCCCTAACCCTAAAACCCTAAAACCCTAAACCCTAAACCCTAACCCCTAACCCCTAACCCCTAAACCCTAACCCTTAACCCCTAAACCCTAAACCCCTAACCCCTAAGCCCCTAAAGACGTGAAAGTTGAAATTTATTTGGTTATTTTTATGACACGGTCACTAGCACTGAAAACCGACTATACATTGGATGGTTCAGTGTATTAATGATTCCTACTCTTTTGACTGCAATTTTGTATTTATCATTGCTTTTATTGCAGCTCCTCCAGTAGATACCGATGGTATTTGTGAACCTGTTTCCAGTTCTTTACTTTATTATGGAAAGTAATAATATCATCTCTGGTGCTATTGTTCCTACATGAGCAGCTATTGGCTTACAATTTTATCCTATATGGGAAGCAACTTCACTTGATGAATGGCTTTATAATGGTGGCCCTTACGAAATGATTGTCCTTCATTTCTTACTGGGTGTAGCTTGTTACATGGTTCGTGAATGGGAACTTCGCTTTCGTTTGGGCATGCGTCTTTGGATAGTTGTTGCATATTCTGCTAAGCTGACATAACTCGTTGCCGGTTCCATTTATTTGGAACAATTGGGACCCATCTGGGACCAAGGGATCACTTGGGACAAATAATTGGGAAGTCGACAAGTTGTAAGAGGATGAAGTGGTGGACCATTGATCACAATACAGAAGAAAAGTGACCAACGAACGACATGAACTAGTTCCACAAATTCTTCGGATGTAATAACAGCAAATTGGCCACCCAGGAAATCAAACGGGTACCAGCAAAGAGAAGGGAAAAAAAAAAGGGTTCCATCATTTCATGTCAATGCACCGACAACATATGCTTCAGATGGGTTAGTGGTGCTGCTCGCTCACGCTTGCGGTGCTGCTCGCTTTGAGGTGCTGCTCGTGTGGCGGTGCTGCTCGTGTTGGCGATGTTGCTCGCGCTTGCGGTGCTGCTCGCTTTGAGGTGCTGCTCATGTGGCGGTGCTGCTCGCACTGGCAGTGCTGCTCGTGTCGGCGATGCTGCTCGCGCTTGCGGTGCTGCTCGCTTTGAGGTGCTGCTTGTGTGGCGGTGCTGCTCGCACTGGCGGTGCTGCTCGTGTTGGCGATGCTGCTCGTGCTTGTGGTGCTGCTCGCTTTGAGGTGCTGCTTGTGTGGCGGTGCTGGTCGCACTGGCGGTGCTGCTCGCGCTTGCGGTGCTGCTCGTGCTGGCGATGTTGCTGGCGGTGGAGGTGCTGCTCATGCTGTCGGTGCTGCTAGCGCTTGCGGCTGGCCAGGGGCTTCCTTCACCAGCGTCGTTCGTCATTGAACAGCCACATCAGGCACGTGGTCACCGTCGTGGTGTCAATGACGCTCTTGTCTACTGGTGTCAACTGGGGGACTCGAGCCAGCATAGGGATGGTTTCTATGGGGGGTTCTTATAGCCCCGTTAGACCTCCCTTGACTGGAGGGACGTCGGTGGGGCGTTTTCATAAGCAGTTTGGAGGATCATCACCAGCTCGGCGACTACATCAGTTCCATCAACTGCGGCTGGGTAGCATCATCACTCGCAACGTACGGCTTTCAAGAGCCTTGTAATCATCATCATCTTCGTATCGTTGTAGAGCGCGAGTATTAAAGGAATAGGACGGTAGGGGACTCATAATAATAGGCACCTATCCTTTTTGCTGTTCTTCTCTCTTTTCCCCTTTCTTTATTTGATATCATTTCCTCCTCCTTCCCTCCATCTTGATCTCTTATTCTCCTCTCCCTTCCCTCTCTCCTTGTTTTTCGCCTTTTCCTTCATTCACTCTTCATCTCTGCTTTGCTCTCTGCTGCTCAGCTCTACTCTTCTGGGGAAGAAGAAGGGTGAGGCTGGGTGATGATGGGAGAAAGTGGAGAAAGGAAGGGTGTGGGAGGAGGCGAGGTATGAAGAGGAGAGGGAAGGAGGGAGAGATGGGGAGGAAGGGTAGGCGAAAGGCTTGGGGATAGCGACTTCGAGTGAAGCGGAGGGGGGGGGGGGAGGATCTCACGTTTTCTCTTAATCTGATTTTCTCTAGTTTACCTTGCTAGTTTTTTAAGGAATTCCTCTTTCTATTTTCTCTTCTTCTTCTTCTTCTTCTTCTTCTTAAGGAGCCTAGTGCCCAAGGCTCAAATTAAGCAATTGCATACAAAGTGAACCCATAGGTCCCACACCTCTTCCCATTAGGGCTGGAGGAGCCTCAGCCATTGCTCCCATGGAGGCAGCATCCCTATTCGGCACGGAAATGTAATTTTATACTTCTCTTCTATCTAATTTACCATCCCAATCATCAACCCTAGTTACCATCACAAATCATCAAACCAATCACTATCCTATAGATTCCTAATAATATTCCTCAAATTTTTGTGATCCTTCTCTTCATACCAGTCTTATTATGAAGATAATTATTCAATAATTAAATATCTTATACATTTAAAATCTAATTTCGTGGTTCTCAACCTTAGTCCTCACTTATTCCCTTTATTATTGGAGTTTGTTTTATGGGGAACCTGGGGTTAGTTACTGGGGGGCGTTGTTTTTTTGTTTTCTTCGAAAACCCCTGCAAGTTGTTGTTTGCTCGATCACTTGCCTGCAAGGTCCACATCATCCCTGAAAAACGTAAGAACCGCAACGCCCCACTCCACCCCATAACCCCCTAGTCAATTCACGTTCACGAAGAAGAAGAAGAAGAAGAAGAAGAAGAAGATTAAAGAAGAAGAAGAAGAAGACAGCGGCGAAGAAGAAGAAGAAGACGAAGACGAACACGAAGACGAAGACGACTAACCGTGCCATGGCGGGCGGAACGTGATGGGCAGTGGGAAGCGGGGTCAAAGAAAGCCGGCGGGGGCGCTAGTTGAGTGTGGGGAAGCGCCCATGCGGTTTTGTGAGGGCATTCAAATCTCAAAGCCCACGCGAAATCGCATGGGCGGTTCTTTCAAAAGTACCCGAATCTGGGCCGTCGATCGCAAAGATTGAATGCCCCAGATTCGGGCACATTTTGAACAGCCCCCGAGCCCTCTCGACGGCTCAAAAAAAAAACGGTAGGGCCTGGCAGCGGCGCACACCCCCGGGAGCCGCCAAGACCCCGAAACCGGTCCGTCTCGTTTTTTTTTTTTTTTTTTGCGCTCTCGGCGCACGGGACACCGCACGGGGGACTTGCACCGCTGGGCGGCTGGGCAGATTTCCAAGAAGGATGTGACTGCCCAAATTTCATTATTCTCTACCTTAGTTCTCCCTTAATTATCTTGGAATATAGATGTTAAGTGTTTTAGGTTTTTGCCACGCTTTTTTTCGTTCGTTGGAAATTTGTGTTCAGGTTCGTAAATTTCTCTAGTGCTTGACTTTCATCGCTGCGTTGATGGGTGCTTACTTTTGACGGGCTGGTGGGAGTATCTTAAGGAGGGGAGCACTACTCTGCAGGGGCTTCTCAAGGAGGGAGGTGAATGCCCTATAGGGCTTAGGGGCAAATAACGGGTTGCTTTGTTCTGGGGCTGGGATAGATGCGACGCTAACTCTTTCCCCCGAACATAACGCATATGTGTTGTATTCGAGTTCTTGAATTTGAAAAAAAATCTAATAGAAAGCATAAGCGTTGTATTCGAAATTGAGGGTTATTCAAATAGAACGCATATGTGTTGTATTTGAACAGAAAACAGTTCAAAACACCCTATGTGTTGTATTTGTTTACAACGCATATGCGTTATTGCAAGGAAAATGAGCAATAGCGAGATGACAATTACCAGATTGCACAATCACATTGAAGGCAAAATAGTATCACAGTGTCCAGAAAGCGGGAATGCACCAATACAACACCAATGAAGATTCGTAACACTGAAAACCAATTTCAATGAGAGCTTGCTCTCGCCACCACCAACATTAGTGTCCAGGCCCTATCTCCCTACTTGGCGCTCGGCACCCAGCCTACTTCCTACACAGCTACTCTCTACCTACTTATTGACAATGCAACTGTTGACGTCAGCAGCCTCCGAAGTACTTGAAGATGTCGCCCATGCAGACCATCGCCAATACCAGGTATGTGCCCTCACATCATCATCATTATCATCCTTCTCTCTCCCCTGTCTTACTTCCACGTCTTCACTCTGTACACCCGAAGACCACCCCTTTGCCTCACTGTAGTCCAAGCCCAACCAGCTATGGAGGCTGGGTTATGGCGCTGCCCTCAGCAGCGCCCTGCTCCCTGCACGACCGCGCCAGCACCTCGCCTCTCAGCGTCAGCAGCAGCCCACGACCGTCTGCTCCAGCAGCACTGCCACTAGCCTGCAAGTGCCTGAATGAGCTGCCGGTGGCGACCTCTTTCCTATATAGCTGGACTGGCCTGGGCCCATAAGCTTCCCGTAGGCCCCAGGATGTTGCGCTTGTGTTGCGGCTACTGGGCCTCCTTCGGTGGGGCCTCACAACTGTGAGTGTATGAGGCTGCGATTCTCGCCCAGGGCCTGCATTCTTGGGATGTTGCTTGGCCTGTATTTCCCTTAACCAACTGGCGCGTCGCAACTGTCTGGACCCCCAAATACGAAATTGACAGTTGAGGGCCTCTCGTGATTTGTTAGGCCCGCCTTCACTTAGGGCGGACACGTATTCAACAGGGGGGCCCTTAGGCCTGCCGAGGACCCAAATTCTCGCATTCCCTCCTCCTGTACTTCGATAGTCCTCTGAGAAGTCTTCGATTCTGCAGGCATCTTCCCTTTGAGATCTCTTTTGTAGCCTGCAATGACTTGAGGTGCAGTTCTCATGAATTCTTCTCTGGTGAACCACCGATCTTCGCTGGGATCCAGATGATGTTTGAATCTGACCCGGTATTGCATTTTTGGCTTAGGAGGGCGGCCTCTGCCCGGTGGTCGAGGTACAGGCATCACTCGATGCTCCACGATCTGGTCGATGTCCACTTAACCATCCATGGTTGGGGGCAGCATTGACCGTCTTGAAGGGAACTGTGCAAACTTTGCGAAAGGTGCTACCTTCGAGGCATGGAATACAGGGTGTGTACGTAGATGAGGGGGAACATGAATCACGTAGGAAGGCCCATCCTCTTGATCGCCCACTATGTCTAGGACCTCCCATGGACCGAAATACTGTGGCATCAGTTTCCTGAAGATACCTACTTCCTGCCCCAGTTCAAATGACTTTACCCAGACTCTGTCCCCTAGCTGAAATTTACAAGGCCGTTTGTGCTTGTTCTCGGATGCAATCATGGCATCTTGAGACTTTCTAATATTTTCTACGGCCTGCTGCAGCATCTGTTCATATTTGACGGCGAACTCTATGCTACCAGGTGCTGCAGTTGCCTGATTTTCAGGCAATAGGTAGTCGAGAGCGGATCTGGGCTTCCAACCAAGATGCAGTTGGTTGGGAGTCCTGCCAGTAGTGTTGTGCACAGTGTTGTTGTACAGGCTGGCGACGAGTGGTAGCTTCTTGTCCCAGTCGTCCTGACTTGGCTTGATGTAATGCCGAAGCATGTGCTGCACTACTCGGTTCATCTGCTCCGCCTGACCATTTGAATCAGGGTGGTTCCCTGATGTCATTTGCAGTCTGGTTCCCATCTGCTTGGCTGTGCTTTGCCACAGTTCACTTGTAAAACGTACATCCCGGTCACTAACGATAGACTTCGGTAAACCGAAGTCGTGTACCCAGTTATCCATTACTAGTCTGATGATGTAGTCAATTTTAGCAGTCTCAGACATAGCGACAAGTCTTGCATACTTGGAAAAGCGGTCTACTATAACGAAGATGTGTCGTTTCCCAGACCTGCTAGTCACAAGGGTATCCATGAAGTCCATGGACACACTCTGACCAGTACCTTCAGGAATCGGCAAGGGCTTAATGAGCCCAAGCGGAGCCTGAGTCCTAGGTGTGTCACGTTGACAGACTTGGCAGGTTTTGACATACTTCTTGGCATCTTCCATCATAGAAGGCCACCAAAATTTATGTACTACATTCACTTAAGTTTTCCTATACCCGAAATGTCCAGTTGCATCATGGCATTCACCTAAAAATAAACTACGCAAAGACTCTCTAGTTGGAACACAGTCTTTTATTTCCTGCCTTATCAAGAAACAACAATCCATTGACCATCACAAACTCATCGGAGGTAGCATTGTCCTTAGCCTCTAGTTTGTGAATGATCTCAGACAAAACTGGATCTTCTTGATAGGCTTCCACCAGTGATCGAGTAAGTTCGTCAGATATGCCAAACTCGGTCACTAACGCGCCCAGATAGTCCGAGTGCCTCCTGTGGACCAGCGCTCTATATAGGGCATAAAGCTCACGCTCATACGTGGACTTCGCTAGCTTTTGAGATGACATCTTCTTACTCAGATACTCGATCGGCCTCAACTTTTTCCCCTCCTTCTGCACAAGGACCGCGCCTATGCCATATTGACTGGCGTCTGTGGTCACTGCGAATGGCTGCTCAGGATCAGGAAGTTTGAGGACTTCATAGTGTGTTAGAGCATACTTCAATTTCTTGAAGGCTGCCTCACACTCTTCTGTCCACTCCCAAGGGGTGTCAAGGCGGGTAAGATTTGTTAATGGGGAAGCTATAGTACTATAGTTTTTCACAAACGGACGATGGTAGCCCGTCATCCCCAAAAACAATCTGACCTCAGTGACAGTCTGAGGTCTGGGCCAGTCTCGTATGTTGGTCACTTTAGCATCGTCCGGCCTCAACCCATCCGCGAAGATTTCATGACCCAAGTACAAGATCTTGGTGCAACCAAACTCGCATTTCTCCAAGTTAACCTTGTATTGGTGCTGTCTTAGGAGACCTAACACTATTTTCAAGCGCTCAGCGTGCTCCTTTTCAGTCTTACTAAAGATAAGGATATCGTCGAAGTACACGACGATGAACTTGTCTAATAATCATGAAATATCCTATTCATGGCGTGCTGGAATGTCCGTGCTTGTTGGCTAGCGTAGACTCTACAGTCCTGCTAAGCCGCTGCACTTGGTCCCCTCAGCGCAGTGTATCCACACAAGCACGACTGATGAAATTCCATGTAGTGCCTATGTCTGCGAAGGCACCCACTTTGCGGCCACCTACATCAACCTCTACCACGAAATGTTCACCCTTTGGACCTCTACTAATCATCGCCCAAGAGTCTCTGGGGTCCTTCCCCCACCACTCAGACTGTAAGTCTTCTAAGGACTCAGACACATCTCTCGAATAGAGTGTCGGTGGGTCTAAATGTGTCTGCGGGGCGATGTTCAGGTCACTAGCCTTGGCCAATGCCTGAAGTGGGGAAGGCAACGTTACCACTTCAGCACAAGTAAAAGCGGCTAACACTCCTACTGGCCCGAGGTGTTTCCCTGCGAAGTGCTCGCAAAAGCACTGCCAGGATTCGAGGATAAGCCCACTACTATTGGAGGGGGTACCCTCGTTGTGACCTTCTTGCCTCGGCAAGTCCTCGACGTGTGGCCATAGTTGCCACAGTTCATGCATGTGCCCCTAGCAACTCGGTCCCTCCACACCTCATAATCTAAACCAAGTTTTACCCATGCGGGTGTTCCTTGGTCGCCCTGACCCGTAGACCAGACTACCTTCTTCTTCTCGGTCCCCCTAGCCTTTTGCTTGATAGGTGCCACCATCATGCTTTGTTTCATCCCCTAGATCTGGGAACTCGTCAATATCCGTTGTCTGACCATCATGGTCGACGAACAATAACTGACCCTTCTTCTTCCAATCTTGGGGAAGCTTGTTCCTCCTACCATCTGTTGGACCCAGATGGGCGGACCCAAGCTTTGCCTCTATATCTAAGGCTCTCTTGGTGAAAGTAGCGAAGGTATGTTGGTCTATGTACGCCTCATCCACCAGCTTAGTTCCAACTTCTGAGGGTAGACATCTCAAGTAGTCTGTGAGGAGTACTTGTGGGTCAAAACGCAGACCAGGTACTACGATCAGACGTTCTATGGTGCCTGTGACTTCGCATACATTCTTGTACCTTTTGGCACAAAGATTGTGAATCGCGTCGGTGGCCGTCTGAGCCCCTTGGGGATCATGCCACCTATTGTACACACGCCGCACAAACTCTTCCACTGTTTGGGTCTGAGCCCAGGCGTCGAAGTTCTGACCATAACCCTGCTGTTGCACTACCCCGTTTAACCAACGTGTTGTCGATCCCTCTAAAAAGGAGGCAACAACTATAACCTCATGCTCTGGCCTTGTGAGCTTGTGCCTCACATAAGTAGGCACAGTCCTCACACAGGTATCCAGGTCCTCGTCCTTCTTCCTGTCGCCAAAGAAAGGTTTAGGACTCAACAATGAGATCTTAGGCATCCACTAGATGGGCTGCATTGGCCCAGGAGATTGCTGCAGTGGCTGCATAGCCACTGAGACAGGTTGCTGCGCACTAACCTGAGCTTGCACTAACGATGGGACTGTAGTGACCACCGTCGTGGATGGTACGGTTGAAGCTCTAAGAACCGGACCACTAGTAGCCACATAACCACCTGGAGGGGGCATGCCAAACATAGGAGAGAAAAAGGGCCCTACCGGCGACGGCGTCACTGAGGGACCCGCAACCGAAGGGGGAGCTACAACAAACCGAGGCTGCCTCATCAATGGATGAGGAACCTATAGTGCAGCCATAATCTGTTTCTGGCCTGCCACTAGTTCAGCCAACACCTCTTGTTGAACAACCTGCGTTTCAACCACACAGAGGAGCGAGCTATGCAGCGCTTGTATAGCAGGATCTAATGTCGACTCGTCTGGTGCTTCTAGTTTGCCTAGCTCCTGCATTCTACTTCCTAGTCTAGCTTTCCTCATTATAGCTCTTCTTCTTCTCTCTGCTGCCTTATCCAATTGTCGCTGCAGCTCATCCTGAAGTTCTTCTGCTTGGAGGATTTCATAATCCTCCGGCGTGAGTTGAGCCTGTTGGCTGGCTTGCAAGCCAACACTCACACTAACGGAAGCCTGAGAACCACTCTGACTGACTCCTGACAAAGTGGCCTGTGAAGAGGCCTGCGACATGGAGGAGGTGGCCATGGTTGCACCTGTGCTAGCTTTAGTTCTAGACTTGGCGCTGGCCACGGCGTCCCTCGCTCTCCTTGCGGCTGCCCTCTCTCTAGCCTCTCTCCTCAGTTTCCTCTCGCCTCCTGGACCTTACTCTAGGAAAGTCAAGGGTCAACTGAGAGCAATTCTACGAGTGATCCTAAGGTCGTCCACTAACAACTCCTCCTCACTAGTGCTTGCATCACTCATGAGCTACAATGTGTGTGACCTAAACTAGAGTCCCCACTGAATCCTACCTCAGCATGACACACAACCGAGTATGATATACAACTAATTCTGGTCGGCCAGGACAGAAACAGTTAGGTAGTTTAGTGTCAACTAATGTCAGATCCTACAGGGAACGTTAAATCTATTTTTAGATTACTCTAATACATATTGCAATGCAGCAAGAAATATTCTACTCTATCTGCAGCTGTTTGTCAGTTGTTAGTCAAGTCCGTAACAACTAAATAATCAATAATAAAAATAATGTTCCCTGCAGAGATGTATGCTGAATGGCAGTTTATCTAATTCATGCCACATCGAACAGCTGCCAGAATGCAACCCTTTCCCTATATCCCTATTGAGTAGTCAGTTTGTGTCGACGTTCCTAGGCATCTGGTTGAGCAACGTGTCTGAAGGTATGCAATCCGACCCACCCTTGTGCCCCAAGTCTATACTGGACCTGCCAGCCCTTGCACCTTGTTTATCCTTGCATGCAACGAGCCTTACACCCGGTTTGATCTGGCTGATCAAGAGACAGTTTTAGGACAGCCCCCACGGTCCTCAGGAATTATTTAACGTCGCAATCAGGACGACGATCACAACCAGAGTCAACACCGAGTCCCTGCCAGAAATATTTAAAGACGGTCTGGAAAGCGTCTGTTCAAAGGGCTGGCATGCCCTGCATGACCTCTATTGCACAGCAGCAGATCCAAGGACTTGCGGCAAAGCATGCGTGTACTAGTCCCAGCGGGTTGGCATGGTGACCGTGACCCCAGTGCTTCGTCCAAGGCCCTTCAGAGGCATCGCTCGTCTCCCACCATCTTGCTGCCCAGGAAGAGTGTCAACTCTCAAGGTTGAGCGCTCACGACACCTCACATTGAGAGGACTCTCAAGACAGAACTCACTTCCTCACAGTAAGAAGTAATTGAGAGGGTAGATAAGGAAGAGAGCAACGTACCTCATAATGCTGCCCCCAACCACAGATTTCTCACCGGTAACCTGATGTGCATTTATGATGACCGGTCTTTGCCACGGCACAACCAACAACAGAATGCAGTTCCACCTCGGCTTAACTGCCACATCAGCGGCGCTCATCATCCAGCGTACACCCCTAATGTCACCACATAGCTACCTGGCGCGCCCACACGACCCTGGGCCGCCTTACGTCCAACGCCCAAGCCTTATCACCGCCCCACACTTCATGCGAAGCACCGAACAGCTATTGCGAAGAACCAATGAAGCGCAGTTCGAACCAGCTCCGATACCAAATTGCAAGGGAAATGAGCAATAGCGAGATGGCAATAATCAGATTGCACAATCACATTGAAGGCCAAATAGTATCACAGCGTCCAGAAAGCAGGAATGCACCAATATAACACCAATGAAGATTCGTAACACTGAAAACCAATGTCAATGAGAGCTTGCTCTCGCCACCACCAACATGAGTGTCCAGGCCCTTCTCCCTACTTGGCGCTCGGCGCTCAGCCTACCTCCTACACAACTACTGTCTGCCTACTAATTGACAATGCAACTGTTGACGTCAGCAGCCTCCGAAGTACTTGAAGATGTCGCCCATGCAGACCATCGCCAATACCAGGTATGTGCCCTCACATCATCATCATCATCATCATCATCATCATCCTTCTCTCTCTCCCCTGTCTTACTTCCACGTTTTCACTCTATGGAGGCTGGGCTATGGCGCTGCCCTCAGCAGCGCTCCCTGCACGACCGCACGCGCTAGCACCTCGCCTCTCAGCGTCAGCAGCAGCCCATGACCGTCCGCTTCAGCAGCGCTGCCACTAGCCTGCAAGTGCCTGAATGAGCTGCCGGTGGCGAGCTCTTTCCTATATAGAAAGAGCCTCCTGCCTTCGCAGCCTGGCTGGACTGGCCTGGGCCCATAAGCTTCCGGTAGGCCCCAGGATGCTGCGCTTGTGTTGCAGCTACTGGGCCTCCTTCGGTGGGGCCTCACAACTGTGAGTGTATGAGGCTGCGATTCTCGCCCAGGGCCTGCATTCTTGGGAAGGCCCAGAAGGTCGTGAAATGTCTTTGTTGCTTGGCCTGTATTTACCTTAACCAACTGGCGCGTCGCAACTGTCTGGACCCCCAAATACGAAATTGACAGTCGAGGGCCTCTCATGATTTGTTTAGGCCCGGCTTCACTTAGGGCGGGCACGTATTCAACAGGGGGCCCTTAGGCCAGCCGAGGACCCAGATCCTCGCACTATGTTCAGGGGAAGAAGGTAGTATTAAAAACATCTTCGTCGGATCAATGTAAAGCAATTATTTTAGGATCTCTTCTGGGAGATGGTTCATTCAAAATATTCAATAAGAATGCAAGATTCTTTATTCGGCATAGCCAAATTCAAGAAGAATATTTTCTATGGAAGACTAGTGCACTGCAAGAAATATCACCTTCGGTACCTTCTGAAAAAAGTGGTTGTAGTCAAAATACAAAATTGTTATTTCCAAGCCTAGTGGAGGCAGGGGTTGTCAGGGGCATACTTTGGGTGGGAACTGGATGCCCTTGAGGGAACTGTGGAAGGAGGGAGTTTGTCCCATGCTGGGTATGAGAAGGAGTGGATGTGATTAGGACGTTCTATAATGGTGAGGGCAGCATGAGGGCACGGTGTGAGGGAGGGGAGGGGGGGGGGCGGACATTCTGCGGTGCCATCAATGTTTTTTCTCCGAATCCTATAATTCTTCCGTGGCTTATCTGGCTTTAATGCAATCATAGGTGACCTCTGAGCTTTTTTTGTTTTTTTTTCCCAAAAAAAACACACCCACAAAACACAGCTAGGGGTAATGAGAAAAGCATATACCCCTAGCTATATTCGCGGCTGGCTCCGATCTGTGGGGAGCATCACGTGCTGGAAACCGGGTCCAGCGTCCGATGATAATGGAGACAAAATTTTAGAGGTGGTAGAAACCTGCTCGACGAAATGCCTAGTAGCGGTGTTTTTTGCTCTTGGCTGGCCGATGCCAGAACGGCGCTGGCCGGTGCTGGGGTGTAGCCCTGTGACCTGCTTGCAGCAGGAGCGTGAGGCCTGGTAGAGAGATCTGGGGATTCGCCAAGGGAGAAAGGCAATCCAGAGGCAAACTGGAGGAGGCTGCCGTGACAAACTAAGGGGCTGGGTTTAGTCTTCGTTGTTCGAACACGACAGCTAAGACCGGTATTGGTCAGGCTAATATTGCCTTTTGAGTGTTGTGTCTGGTAGAAGGGAGGCTAGGAGTTGCTCATGTAGTGAGAGGTCAGGTTTGGCTGTTGTAGTTCATAGCATTTTCATAGACTATCATAGATCATCATCATCATCATCATCATCAGCCCATCATCATCATCATCTTATTATCAGTAGTGTCATGATCAAATTCCTTTCTGTAAGGGATGCTGGGCCCAGTTCCCGGCAATTTTAATAACAAAAACTGTCAAAAAGTTGGAAAAAAAAAGAAAAAGAAGAAGCATATGCTTCAGATGGACTAAGACAAACCCAGGGGCAGAATGGCTGTCCTGTCAATTAATCCCTCATGATAAGGATCATAAGGGGCAATCAGTGGTGCTGATGCCCAAGCGTCTGAGTTATTTTCATTGTATTGACGACTTGCCCGTGGAAAAGGAGCCAGACTGGTGCTCCCCAGAATGGAAAAGAAGCCAGGACCGCAACGGTCTGCTTATGTATTAAAAAGGAAAAATGGGGTGACTGTGACAGACTGCAGCCTGCCCAAGATACATTTAACTGATATGTGTTGTCATGTGCGTGTGTGTGTGTGTGTGTGTGTGTGTGTCTGTGTGTTGTAAGTTTCCCCCACAACAGCCCCTATTCCACCCAGACAAGTAGATTTGAGTTGAGCCAGCCCAACAACTAAAGAATTCACCTCTTAGCAAGCAACATGAATCATAATTGAACCATTTTGAATTGTGTTTAGTTGGGGTTTCTCTTTGGGGCAACAGCTCCCCTCTTACTATTCCTTGCACGTACAAGGCTGCCCATGTTGATTGTGGTTGAGCGGCAGCTGCCCACATCCCTTTGTGCCTTAACGGCCCACTTGCATGTTACAACAGGAGGCAGAGCAAAAGGGAAGGTATGCTCCTGTGTAGTTCTCTTCAGATCTTCATACTCCTGTTTGTTTCACTTCTGATGTCATATCGTCTGTTTTCTTAACGATGCTCATTCGTATGTGTTTGCCAGTAGCACAAGAGGGGAGGGTGGAGGGGAGGGTGGAGGGAAAGGGATAGAAGGCGGAGTTCTTTAGGAGTGTGGGGTAGGGGGAGGTGGAGGGCAAAGGGCAGGAGAGAAATATGTGAAAGGCAGGATAGAGTATGACATGCAAAGGGCAGGGGAGAGGTGTATGACGAACTTCGCAGAATTCTAAACACTCACCGATGGAACAGACTACTCTAGGATGGCACATGAGGTTAGTGTTTGGGTTGCATAAGATTTTGAGTTGAAGAGCAGCTATTGCTTGTGTGTGTGTGTGTGTGTGTGTGTGTGTGTGTGTGTGTGTGTGTGTGTGATATGATACGAACCCCCCACGTGAACAGACGTGGCGAGCTGCGCAGAAAAAACACATCAAGCAACATACCAGGAAGTAAATCGTCCACTTCATATGGCATGACCAAAACAAGCACACAAAGAGAAGCTGAATGCCCTACTGTTGAAGCCAAACAGACTAGCACATGGGGAGGGGCCAAGGAAGAACAAACAGGAGGTAATGCACACTGAGAAGACGTACGAGGCACATAAACGACACACAAACAACAAAACACACAGGCTGGAGGGAACGGGGGAGGCGGGCGGGCACAAAAACACGATAGGACGAAGCAACGACAGTGAGCTGAGAAACAGGTAGCACCGACGGAAACAGGCAAACCGAAAAAAATATAAGTCCCAAGAAAGTCGAAGCACAAAAAAAAAACTGATGATAACAAGATTGTTTCGTCAGAGTGGCACCGACCCATCAGGAGGCTGAACCCTCTACAATCTGCGGAATCTCCGTATTTGATGGTTTGGGTCATGAACCCTTTGACCCTTGTTGAAGGCAGACTGTCCCCAAGCAGAACATAGCAGTGAGCAGCAACCCTGTGAAGCACCAGGCAACACAGTAGACGCAACAAGGCTGCACAACGCCAAAAACGACTGCAAGGAACGACATAGCATGGAGGGCATGCAGCGCGGCAGCCGTGTAGTGAAGCACAAGGCAACACAAGCAAGGCAACAGCACTGCAGGGGACGACAGGGCGAGTGGACCAGCAGCTGGGCAACCGTGGAGCGGAGCACGAGGCACCAGCAACAAGGCAACCAACCTACAGGGCACACAAGCAGCAAACACGGAAGGCACGGCCAGCGGATGAGCAGCACGGGAGCGAAGCAGCGAAGCAGCGAAGCGCAAGGCAACACCAACAACATGGCCACACCACACAGCGAACACATTAACCTGCAAAGAACCACATGCGAAGCAAGCGGGACAGGCAGCAGGGCAGCCGCGGAGCGCAGACGAGGACGTCCATACATCCAACACGGAGCAAAGCAACACATGACCTACTCACATTACGATTGAACCCCACAGACTGTTGGTTCCCACCACCCACTGAGCCAGGGAGTCACTCCGATGAACATCCATCATCACCGACAGGCAACACAGACATCCCGAACCGAGCAGCCCCCATAAGAGTGCAGTAGGCACTCCAAATGAGGAACCACCAACTGTTTGGCACTACTTAAGGGTGCTCAGTTGGGCACACAAAAAAGTTAGAAAAAAACAGGGGAAGAACAGACAACAGAAGAAAGACTGACAAACATAAAACTGATTGTGTGTGTGTGTGTGTGTGTGTGTGTGTGTGTGTGTGTGTGTGTGTGTGTGTGTGTGTGTTTGGGGAGTTGCTTACAGCCTCCACAATAGAGAAATTGCAGCATGCTCTGTCAAAAGGTACACCATACAAACAACACTTAAAGACAGAGCCCGCAGGCAAGAGCCCATTGGAATGCAAACACACAAAGGCCACAAAGCGCAGAAAACCAAAGGGGAAAACAACACAAGCAAAAAACCGTGGGTCATGCCCGGGCGGTCACCCAGTCGCCAAACCGGGCGTGACGTTGGGACCAGGGCGCCTGGGATATCCCCCTAGAAAAAAAACTACAAAACAGCAAGGCAAAAGTGCACTTTCATGAAATTTCGCCAAAATTCCAATTTCAGAAATCTTGAGATTTCTAGGGCTATTGCTTGATCCGACAGATCTGGATTCCGGATCTGAGAGGAAAGAGTGGGACAAGGCAAGCTGACAGTCTAATGATAACGGCTGACCGTCCAAAGGGGGGGGGGAAGTGGCTTATGGAATGTACCAGGCTGTGAAAAAAAAAAAAAAAAAAAAAAAAAAAATCTTGAGAAATTTCAGAAATCTCATCAGAAAAAAAAATCCAAATGGTACCAAATTTGGCACACAGCAACCTTATGAAACGGTTTTCACCTCTTTGCAGTAGCAGATGCAGAGCCCAGGGCTCGATCCCTAGACCTTGCCCTACTTGTGTACAGTACCTGTGTAGACCCCGAGAGTTGAACCTGTGACCTGTGTATTCGTAAACAGTTGGTAGGCTGTCATAGGTCCGTAGGTAGCAGAGGGGTTCGATCTGTAGATCTGTAGGATAGAAGTCTTAGGAAGTTCCAGAAGTCTTAGCTGTAGCCCTTCTAGAAGGTCAGCAAGTGGGCAAGTGGGCAAGTGGTGAGTCAAGTGGTGGACTAACTGCAGTGCAATTGCAGTACGATCTCGGTAGGTTAGCAGTGAGTCCCCATTCAGTCAGCGGTAAGGTCCAGTCAGTCCCAGTCCGGTCCAGCAAGTACCACAAGGGACTGTGAGCACCATGAGCCGATGGGAAAGGGCAGACCAACGAGTTTCAGAAGTATAAATCAAGAGGCAGCGCCCAGCCATTCATTCATTCCTGCGTGAGCCATGCGGAAGCGCTGCCACAGCAACTTGTGCAAGGAGGTCTGCAGTGAGCCCGGAGCTGAAGTGGGCGAGAGAGGAGCGTAGCATAGCTATAGGGTAGTTGCGGCCATAGCCGCCATAGCTAGAGTTAGTGTGTAGCGAGTGTGTGTGTGTATGAGTTCCGAGAGTCACGTGTGGGATATCCAGGGTGATCCGGTGTATGTGAACAGTGAGTTGTTTGGGCGCTGAGTCGCCATAGTCGTTGAAAGTGAACTCGTATCTGGGTTTCCATATCTCTGAGATTTGAGTGGCCGCATGTCGCCAGTTTGATGTGCTACTGTTTACATGCATGAAAAGTGTGAATGAGAGCG
>BFEA01000208.1:470988-483284 GCA_003427395.1 Chara braunii | reverse complement strand
GAGAGAGGACAGAGGGGGAGAGACCGAGCCGGGTTAGGAAGCCATAGCCGAGAGGTGAAGAGAGAGCCGATCAAAAAAAAAAAAAAAAAAAAGAGAGAAGAAGAAGACAGCCGGGGTGAAAGGAGGTTAGGAAGGTGAAGGGAAGGAGAAGGTTGGTGAGGGAAAGAGAAGCCGGCAGCCATAGCTGACCGAAGGGTTGACCGAGAGAGTTGACCGGAGGTGTTGAACGGTGTTGACCGGAGTTGACCGGGGTTTGACCGGGAGTTGACCGCAACATTGACCGGCGTTGACCAAGGCGTTGACCAAGACTTTGACCAAGCTGGAGCCGGTAAAATCTCGCCAAGCCTTCAGCCTATCCCTCGCCCTATGGATGTGCACACACCCTGTGGTACTTGCTGGGTCCAGTCTGTCTGTCTCTTCTTTCTGCATTGAGTCTCTTCTGTCTAGGTGATAGTACTGTGGATGAAGGATAGGGCCTTGTTTACCAAACCCACACGGGCTGAGTAGGGCTAAAGACTGTGTCTGACGACTCGACTGTCCCGGAGGACACGAACCCTCCCAAGGACCGGTACTGACCGGCGGGCTGCTCGGTGTGGCACGGTAGGCCCAAAATCTGAGTTGTGGGCTGCACAACAGGCCGTCTAAGTGTTGAGAGACCTGCTGATCGCATCGTCATGTCTGCGACATTAAATAATTCCTGAGGAGTTACGGGGGATCTCCTTAAATGCCTCCTGATCAGCAACAGGTCTAGTAGTGACAGCCATAGTATAGGTCTAGGCTAGAGACCCTAGTTGGCAGGATCCCTGTCCGGATTCTGTGAGTCTTAGATCGAGTCAGTAGGTTTGTCAGTCAGGGGTTAGAGTCTACGTGGTGAGGTTTGGAACCGTAATCCGGTTGTGCACTTATCACCATGGTGGAAACCCGTAGTGGGACGAGCACTAGCCCCTACACCCAGGACCAATAGGAAAAGATGGCCGCCTTGGTGAGAGAAAACGAGGAGAGGAAAGAGCTCCTGAAGCAGGCGAAGCTGAAGGCAATCGCAGAGGAGCAGGCGGCGAAGATGAAGAAACTGGAGGAGGAGATGAAGAGAGTTCAGCAGGAGGAGGAAGAGAGGAGAAAGGCTGCCGAAGAGGAAGCAGCAGCAGAAGACGAAAAAAAGAGAAAACGTATTGAAAGTAGAGAGGAGAGTAGTGACACGAAGAAGGATGAAGACGCAGAGATGGAGAGAAAGATCAGTGAGTGGATAGCTAATTTATCGTTGGGGGAGGATGAAGAGGCAGAGTTCTATGTGCCCCAGGACGAGAGGGATGCGTTGGCCCAGGAGCTAGCAGCAATGGAGGACCCCTTGGAAAGACGAGAAAGAGAGGAAGAGAAGAAGTTGGAGTGGAAACTGAGAATGAAGAGGGAGAAGAAGAGGAGGGACGAAGTTAACAGGCTGACCGAGGAGGTGGCAAAAATGAGAGATTGTAGACAGGAAGTGCAGGCGCAGACAGACATGTCTGCCAAGATGGATAAGGTGTTGGGTTATCTGGAAGTGTTGAGTGCGGCCTGGTTGGAGGAGCGCCAAGCCAATAGGGGTCAGGATGTGGCCCTGAGTGCCATGCGCTCATGATTTAGAGACTTCGCGCGTGAGATGGTCACCCGCGTTGGAGGCGAACTTAGGCGACTGAGAGACAACATGGGGAAGTTCTGCGAGGGCGCCATTGAGGGCGCCAAAGCAATAGCCGCTGTAGAGGGTGAAGCCAGGCCCCGTAAAGAGTCTGTCAAGCTTAAATTCCCATATGCATACGGGGGAAAGAAGGAGGAAAATTTTGATAATTGGGAGGCAAGCGTCAATAGCTACGTGTATCTACAACACATCCTGACTGAGGAGCAAGTCCTCGTGGCCTTCCAGGCTCTTAAGGATGAAGCGACTAGTTTTGCCAGGTCCCTAGCGCGCGCAACCGGTTGTGAAAACAACCTGGTTGCATATTCCAAGGTTACCCCTCTCCCTCACTTCTTCAAGCTCCTGAGGGAGCGATTTGCTGACCCAACGAGAGACGTTAGAGCCTCTGACAAGCTACAGACTATCCACTCACGACAGTGGAGGAGTGCAAGGGCACTCAAGGGCATCATGGACGACTTGGTAGTCGTCCCAGACCATGGGGTCACCGAGCCCCAGTTGGTCCAGTTATTTTATCGTGCCATGCCAGAGCCCCTGCGTGGGCATTTCTTTGACAGATCTCAACAGGCCAACATCACTTATGATGTGTTGAGTAGAGAGGTGGTCCTGTTCGAGTCAAAGTCCATGCCGGTTTCCACTTTCTGGCACAAGGACTTGGACAAAGGAAAGAAGTGGAAGGGTCGTACCATCTCTGGCCAAGTCAGGGCCAAGGATCACATGATCCTTCCCTTAGAGGAAGGTGGTACAGACGAGGTCCCATACAGTCAGATCGAATGGGGCCTTGAGGAGGAGGACAGTAGCGTGGGACAAGGGAGGTCCTATGCTGCTGTCGCGGTTGGAGGGAGGCCGCAAGGTAGAGGAAGAGGCCAGGGCCAAAGGGGCCAGGCCACGGGAGGCCGAGGACCAGGCGCACAGGGGGTTGGCGGACAAGGGAACCTCCAAGTGGGAGGTAGGGGTCAAGATCCCCCGCTAAATCGCCAGGGTTCTTGTCAGTCCCCACAACGACGAGGTGAAAGGTCACCTCAAGGAGGATGGCACCCAGGCTTGCCACAGGGCAGGCCTTGGGAAGACTTGGGCTTGGACCAGCGCGTATGGCAGGAACGCGTGAACTTGGGTCAGTGGGTGTTTTGTGGTGACCCAGCCCACGTAATTAAATTTTGTCCTCAGTACAGACAGGCCCGATGGGCTGCTCAGCAGTCAAAATGACCCTTGGGTTTCCTTATAAATGGCATGACAAGTTGTCTGAAATTTTGGGCCTCCATTAACCTGGTCTCAAATCTCCACAAACCATCCATAAAGTAAAAAAGGTATAGATAGGCAATCTATTAGAAGATGCAAGCTTGCCCACGTTTGTGTGGTGTGTGTGTGTGTGTGTGTGTGTGTGTGTGTGTGTGTGTGTGTGTGTATGTGTGTGTTTGTTTTAACCATCGCCATTATTCCAAAAAGTGAAACATTTGCCTTATATTATTTTAGGTGATCATTCAAGGCAAATATAGCATTCCACCAATCAGCAAATAACTCAGGAAACCAGTTGGCAAGAAGAGAGGAAAATGGCAGCAAAGTTGTGTGCAACCACTGGTTCCTGAAGAACGTGCGCGCGCGCGTGTGTGTGTGCGCGTGTGTGTGTGTGTGTGTGTGTGTGTGTGTGTGTGTGTGTGTGTGTGTGTGTGCGCGCGCGCGTCCACACAAGGCGCACTTTCACTCTTCCATATGAGAAATTGCTCAGTGTAAGTGAAGAATAGGAAGAGGACGAAGAGAAGCTGTGGCAGCATCAGCACAAAGGGAAGGAGAAGGAGGAGGAGCAGAAGAAGAAGAAAGGAGGAGCAGGAGGAGGAATAGAAGAAGAAAGGAGGAGGCTAAGGAGGAGGAGGAGGAGGAGGAGGAGGAGAAGGAGAAGGATGGGCAGGAGCGAAGGAGCAGGAGAAGAAGAAGAAAATGAAGAAGAAGAAGAAGAAGAAGAAGAAGAAGAAGAAGAGGAGGAGGAGGAGGAGGAGGAGGAAGAAAAGAAGAAAAAGAAGAAAAAGAAGAAGAAGACGAAGAAGAAGACGAAGAAGAAGAAGACGAAGAAGACGACGACGACGAAGAAGAAGAAGAAGAAGAAGAAGACCAAGAAGAAGACGAAGAAGAAGAAGACGAAGAAGAAGACGACGACGACGACGACGACGACGACGAAGAAGAAGAAGAAGAAGAAGAAGAAGAAGAAGAAGAAGAAGAAGAAGAAGAAGAAAGAAGAAGAAAAAGAAGAAGAAGCAGAAGAAGAAGAAGAAGAAGAAGAAGAAGAAGAAAAGAAGAGGAAGAAAAGAAGAAGAAGAAGAAGAAGAAGAAGAAGAAGATGAAGAAGATGAAGAAGAAGAAGAAGAAGAAGAAGAAGAAGAAGAAGAAAGAAGAAGAAGAAGAAGAAGATGGCGACGGCTACGACGACGATGGCAGCGAAGAAGAAGAAGAAGAAGAAGAAGAAGAAGAAGAAGAAGAAGAAGATGGCAACGGCTACGACGACGGTGGCAATGAAGAAGAAGAAGAAGAAGAAGAAGAAGAAGAAGAAGAAGAAGAAGAAGAAGAAGAAGAAGAAGAAGAAGAAGAAGAAGATGGCGACGGCTACGACGACGGTGGCAACGAAGAAGAAGAAGAAGAAGAAGGCATACCTCTGCAATTTTGTCAGGCCTCTGCTTCCCACCACTAGAATGTCAGCCTTTTCAGAGACGGCCTCCTGACAAAGTACTTCTCTGGTATCTTTTCCTTCTACATACTTTCCTTGTACCTCAAACTGCAAGAGTCAACGCAAATTTTCAAATTAGTGAATGAGCGGTCGAAGCAGAAGAAAAATTGGCACAAGATGACTTGTTTTATGGCAAATTTATGCAACGTTTAGAAAGGGCCCCGACGGAAGGAGAACCCATACAAACATTGATTTTCAAATCTCTGTGCTATTGGGGGCTCGATCATGAGCAAATTTGGCCTCACTCTTACTTTCAGCTTAAATAATAACATTCCAGGCAATAGGTTTTTTAATGTGAACCCTGAATACCATGAGGGAGAGAAGGGAGTTTTTCGAGAGCTTGAAAGCACAAATCCCGGACGGGGTCCCGGTAATTATAGCAGGAGACTGTAACGCAGCCCCGGACCGTTGGATGGAGAGGTGGAAGACCCCCTTCCCTGCCCCGACATATATAGAGGAGGACGAACGAATGATAGAGGATTTATGTCTCTCACTAAAGGTTTTTGATTCCTTTCGAAAACTTAATCCAGATAACCGGTTCTACTCATGTTTACGTAAAACCGGGACTAACGCCCAATCGACGTCAAGAATAAACTTAATTCTTATTTCGGAGGATTTGCGGGGATCGCTGCTATTGGCGGCAACCTTACCCGCCAACTCGCACACGGGCCTTGATCACAAAATGTGTACCATCATCTTGTCGTTCCGCAAGAAACCTGATCATGGGCCTAGCTTCTATAAACTCAACATTTCTACCCTGTAGCAGGAGTCTTTTCCAAAATTACATCGACTGTTGGAAGTACTGGTCACACAAAAACAACACATACCGCATGAAACAGACTGGTTCAACAACGGACTATTGTACTTGGGTAAAAAATGCAGAGAATACTCGAAATGTTTAGTGGCTCAAAAGAAACAACAGGAAATGGAAGTTCATAACCGCCTCCAACAGCTCGAACAACAGGATCCTGAAAACCCTGAGAATCAAGTGTCTCCAAACAACCAGTCTGAATTACAAGCCCTACGACAAAAAGTCTAGACCTTCGCAACACGGCGTTGGGAAGGGACACGCATCAGGGGATGACTGACACGTCAGGAAACTGAAGGGACAATGGACAAAAAATTCTTCATCCTGGCCTGTACACGTTCACGCAGAACCAAGATAGAGGCGTTATACGCTCTGCAGTCAAGAGGTCAAGAAGTAGCGACCTCCACGCCGCAGTGTATGCAGATTGCAAAATCCTTTTTTAAAGACCTGTTCACCTCACGATGCGTTCAGCGGGAGGGGGCCGCTAGGGAAAAGGAGATAGCTGGTTTTCTAGAGCCAATGAGGAAGGCCCTGATGGGCCAGCAAAGGGAGCAATTGGATAGGCCCCTCTCTAAGGAGGAAATTTGGACGACCCTGATGCAGATGCATGAGGAAAAAAAACAGGTGTGGACGGGTTCCCAAAAGAGTTTTGGGAAATATTTTGGACTTTTATGGCCCCATACCTCATGGGGTTCTACCATCACGTGTGGGAAACCGGGCATATGGGGGAGCTGGTAGGGCATGGGGTCCTCACCTTAGTACACAAAAAAGGCGACCTGATGGTCATAAAAAATTACCGTCCAATAACCTTGTTCACGGTTGTCGACAATAGCAAAAACCTTGGCAAACCGCTTGATCCCGGCTTTGGAGGACCTCATCCACACGGCACAAACCGGGTTTGTCAAGGGACGTAGGATCCACGATAATATTTTGCTGGTCAACGAGATCCTCAAGTTAACAAGGCAGGACAAGCACAACGCTGCCGTGGTCTACATCGACTTGGAGAAAGCATATGACCACGCAACGCCACTACGAGCGTTTAGGTCAATGGACTAATGGCACCAGTAAGCTCGCTGCAACGGTCGGTCCGCCAAGGAGACCCCTTGGCTCCCTTTCTGTTCATAATTGTGATGGAGGCATTGGCAGCAAACCTCCGTACTAACCAAGATCTTAGAAAATTACAGATCTCCGCTATCCCTGAAGAGGCGATCCCTGTGTGCTTGATGTTCGCGGATAACCTAACGGTTATGGTGGACGCGACCCCGAGAATATGGAAGAGATTAAGAAATTGCTGGATCGATTTACGGCAATCTCATATATGACTGTCAACTGGGGGAACAAAACACTAGGGTGGTGGATCCATCACCAAGGAGTGCATCCGCCGGAAATACCGCAGGTCAAATGGTTACAAGAAAACGCCCCGGTTAGAGTATTAGGTATAATGATGACGACATCGGGGAAGCCTGCATCGAATGACAAATGGATCCTCAAACCAGCATTGGAGAAATTGACACGTTGGAATGATAAACATACATCTTTGATGGGTAGGGCATTGGTAATCAACAACGTAGTACTAGCGGCCCTCTGGTATAGGTCTACACTTTGGGCCCTCAGTAAAGAAGCGGTTAGATCACTCAAGAGGCAAATCACCGTCGTGTTGTGAAGAGGAAATAATGAGCTTCCAAATGTTATAAGTAGGGTGGCCTGGTCGTCGGTGATCCAGCCAAAGGACAAGGGGGGGTTGGGCATCCTAGACCCAGATACACAGGTGGCTGCATTGTTGGTACAATGGATCAGAAAATTGATAATTACGCCAGACCTTCCTTGGTATATCCTTGCACTAGAGCAGATTGCTAGACTGGCACCACAAGCACCACGAGGTGTGGATCCCCTGACTTGGCTGGAGGGCCGCTATTGGTCCATACCACGGCGTCCTCGGGTTGATACAGACTCCACCCGGGGTGCAGCGAGGAGCGACCTGGCGAGAGATGACTTCTGGCCCCGGGTGCCGAAGTCCTGACGCCAACTACCATTGCCAGAAAAAAAAACCGCCGAGTAGATGGGAAGAGGTGATGAGGCAACCCCTCCTTGGCAACAAAAATATTATTGATAGAAATGGGAGGGTGCACCGTAGTTCGGACCCCCCATGGAGCAGCTGGGTCATAAACGTCATAGTGAGGATCAGAGATATATGGGACCCGACGAGCAAAGACTGGAACAGTTGAGGGCCCAGACAAGGTATTGCCATGATATTGAAAGGAACTTAGAAACACTGATCTTTGATGTCCCTCTTGATTGGGTGCGTATTCTTTGAAAAGGACCGCAACTGGCAAAAGGAGACTGGGTCGCAGTCCCGGAGGACACAGAAAGCATTGGTAACGTGGTGGAAGTGAGGGCAGGCGAATCTTTGGTCAGCCTTTCCCATAAGGGAAAGGGCAATGTTCTCACCAGGTACGTTCCGGACGCGGTGAGATGGTGGAGGAACGAGGAGTTGCACAAAATTCGAGTACTGAGACATAATGATGAATGGACCGCATGTCTCCCCGGAACACCCCTCGCTGAACTCCCCTTCGACCCGGAGGAGTGACATTGGTCGCATGCACGAAGAACGCCAGCTAACCCAAACATAAAGTTCTTTAGTTTGTCAGTGAAGGCCACTTACCGGCTGCTGCGGCCAGAGGTGACCCTTAAAGAGATTGTGAAAGCTCGTTGGATAACCCACCTGAACTTATGACAGGAGGCCATCCACCCTATCCAGTGGTTCTCAACCATGAGGTCCAAACCGGCTAAATTCGCCTCACTACAGTGCCAGATAGAGCACCGTTACCTCTTGACAAACAATTGGTTGACAGACGTACCTGGAACAGAAGGGCTTGGCACTCCCCTGGTGTAAATCCTACCATAACGCCTTCCCCTCATGCAGGATCCCGAAAACTATAGGACACATTTTCCTACAATGCCCAGGGGCAGTCCTCACTTGGTGTTGGTGGGACCGCATATGGAGCCTCCTGAGCACTGGATCGGCTTGGCCGTGAGACTGGAGGGCGCTGCTCTATGAAGCATGGACCTCCCCCACGGACAGCGATTTTGAAAACAATATGTTCAAGATAGGGAGGGCGATTATTTGGGCACTTTGGAGGAAGCGCTGCACATACACCATTGAGAGAGTTCGCATGGATGGAGAGGAAGTAACTATGGGAGGTTGGACAATTTTTAGGGGACTGGCTGGGTAATGAAAAAGGGGGCTGGATTGCCTATATTTGATGGGAGGGTGGACAATCCTCGGGGCAGGAGCAGGAAGACTTCAGGAGGGACTACTACACTCACCCTCAGAATTCCCGGACCCACTCCCTTCCCATCAACTGTCTTTGGTGGACATGCAATGGTACGGTGCAGAATAAGAGAAAGGACACAGGACAAGGGCGGAGCAGCTTGATGTTCTGTTGGACTCCAGACAAAGACGACATGGGTGAAGGCAGGTTGATGAAGTGATGAAAACCTCAGAAGAGACTATACTATTTGCTTCAAGGACTGTTACGGCCCCCCTCGGAGTTCCCTGACCCCTTCCCACCCCATAGTCTGTTACTGGTGGATCTTCAGTGGTATGGAGCAGAGCGAGTGGGGGGGTGCATAGTCTTCATAGTTACTAAGTTGCAGAGGCTTAATTTGCTGTATCTGAATGGGTGGACGGGGGCTAGGTTGTCATGCGTTCTGGGCGCCCAGCAGCAAGGCTGAAGAGGCCCCTTCTTCCTCCCTCTCTGGCTACTCATCTTCCTGCTCAGTTAATCCCCTGTTCTCAGGGCAATCAATGCTGGCAGAAGAAGATGAGGACATCTTCAGATGGACCTCAATGGCTTTTGCTAAGGGACGCTGGACCCATTTTCCAGCAGGTGTTGCTCCCCACCAATAGACGGAGCCTGCCCGAGGGAGATAGAGGCGTCTGCTCATACCAGCGCCCCTAGCTCCCAAACGGGCAGCTTGGTCAAAAAAAAAAAAAAAAAAAAACATGAACAACTCGTTGTTGAAACTGAAGGATTTCAGAAACAGAGTAAAGCTGAGACGGGAAGAGTATCTACAAAGAAAAAGACAAACCTTTCTACAATGGAGTGAGTTTTGAAGCAAAGCCTCCAGGATAGAAGCAAGTAGAAGAAAGAAAAAAGAGACAAACGCGTCTAGAAGCCTTGGCGGGAGCGCAGAGTTTGAACTTTAAACCAGCAGTGAGTTTCACAGGCAAATTTCTCCGATGCAGCACGCCATGCGGCATGACTTTCGGGGCTTGGGAGCCGTTGATGAACGAAATCAAAGGTGGCCCTCGGGCCCAAAAGTTGCCTCGCATGCCATTTCAGGCAAAAAAGTTCGCCTGGGAAACGTACTGGTGGTTAATTCTAGTGAGAAATCCAGTGTCCCTACAGTATGAAAATCTATTAGGGAATCCCCACACCACTCTCGAAATGTGCAAAATGAGAATGAACTTCCTGCTAGAACATGGCCAGATGCACCGCCACATTTTTGTCTTTTTCACATTTCGACAGTGGTGTGGCGAGGCCCTTAGTGTCAGCGAAGGAAGAATTGGCCTTTCTTAGTGTCAGGAAAGGAAGAATCGGCCAAGTGACCATCTTGGAATAGGCAGGGCATAAAAATTCTACCTATGATAAAAAAGACGGAGAGTAATGAAACAATGTCCAAATTCTTCTTTCCAGAAAATCAGGGCAAACCATCATAACAGGAGAATCTCAGAACTGAGAGAGAAGCAAAGGAGATTAATGCACCAACCAACAAGGGATTTTGGCAGTGGCGGTTGATTTCTTTGGAGTGCTGTACACGTAAAAAAATGCCGACGAGTCCTTCAGGACATCCGTTAAAATTGGAACGATACAGAGAAGATTAGCATGGCAAAAAAGAAAAAAGGCCGACGTCGACGAAGGATGCTTAAGCATCTTGAAGTCAGCACAAAAACTGAACCAGTTTGACATCTGGACAAAGTATTCGCTGAGAAGATTGTGTGTGTGAGGCACCGACTTCCGTGGAACTTAGTTCCTGGCAGTGGCGGTTGATTGCTTCAGAACGCTGTGCACGTAGAAAATGGCAGAGCTTACCAGCGAGCCTAGTAGCTCAGTTGGTACACCTACGGAGTGTTGAATGCAGACCCAAGGTTGAATCCTGTCACAATCAGATGACCAGAACAACATACTTCTGAATGACCTGTGGCCGGTCAGCTCAACGATGATATCTCAAATGGCAGACCTCGACCAAGGAAACGTAAGCATCTAGAAGTCAGCACAAAACCTGAAGCAGTTTGACATCTAGACAAAGGATTTGCTGCAAAGATTGCGAAGGTTGCATGAAGCACCGACTTCCATGGAACTAAGGGCCAGATCCCACTGGCAAAGAGGATTGGAATGAGTGTCTGAATCTGGACGTGTTTGTGGCGAGGTGCAGAAAACTGTGATTAATCTGCTTTTCTGCATCTCTGCGTGAAACACGTCTAGATTCAGACACTTATTCCAATCGTCCTTGCCAGTGGGATCTGGCCCTAAGTTCCTGGCAGAGATGGTCTGACAAAGGAGTTCTGGGAACCTCAGGGACAAATGTTGAAATGGGAGGGATACAGAGAAGACAGATTAGAATAGCCCTGTGCGAGGATAAGACACATAAACCGGGAAACGGTCCAAATTTTTGAAAGGAAAACAAAGAGGACAGGGTCTCTCCCGGAGATAGGATGCAGCGCCCGGCAAAGCACCGCGCATCCTGTGGTGTGCAGCATGCCCCTGACGCCCCTTGAAAATCTGAAGCTGAGGGTACCTCTCACGCCTGGCCGTAATCATGACCGCATCAGGTCTCCTCGGTGAGTTGCCTCTGGTCAAGGGAAGAGAAGAAGGTTCGCTCAGAGGCCTTCGCCCTTGCCATTCCTCGCTGTTTTTTTTTTTTGTTCCCCTTATAGGGAAAACTTCATGCGCAGAGGGTTCTGCTTAACGGGGTGACAAGAGCATCCCCCTTAAACAGATCCCCGTATCGAAGGCTCCATCTATTGGTGTGGAGCAGCACCTGCTGGAAATCAGGTCCAGCGTCCCTGTACAACATCAGAGTTTTGTAAACAGATCTGTGTTGTGCCCTAACTGCTAGAACATTCTGAGTGCATTCTGTGTAAACCATTACCATGTACTGTTCTCCGTTCCTAAGTACTGTAATTGTTGTGGGTTCCGTGCAAATTGTTCCAACTACAGTCGACTATTTGTAACAGCTCAGGAGGCACCATTTCCATGTACTGCTCTTTCTTTTCTTCTTTTTTTTTTAAAAATCTTTTTAATAATCCACCCGTAACAACAGAGAGGAGTGATGGTAAGAGCATGCACTCCTATCTGTCATGCAGGGGGCTCCAGTCGATTGGTGGGGAGATATCACCTGCTGGAAAGCAGGTCCAGCGTCCCCTGAGATACATCGTTGAGTTCGTAAAACAGATCGTGCTGGGAATCGGGCCCAGTGTCCCTCATGAACTTTGCTGATGATGCCACTGATACTACCGATGCTATGCTGAAAATAGTAGCTTTTGATGATGACATTAATTCTACGGTAAGATTTAAAGTTTAAACTATATCATCACCTCCTGGCCTCACAATTTGTGAGTAACTCCTGGTGTCCCCCCCTATACGAAATGCAACACTTCCAAAGACAATGCCATCCCAGCCAATACCAATCAAAGCTGACATGTTCTCACTACCTAGACTATACCCGGCCCCTTAGGTCGTCATGGCAGCACCCTCTAGTACACCACTGGATTGTCTTCCTCCCTCAACGAATCCCCAGATCTCTCTACCAGGCCTCGAGCTCCTGCTACAACGGGTCACAGGGCTACGCCCCAGTGCCGGCCAGCGTCGTTCTGGCATCGGCTAACCAAGAGCACAAAACACCACAGCTTTGAAAGGCATCAGCCAGACTTCTACCATCCCTAAAAGCGGAAGGAGAGAACGGAGTACAGGGGTGGGGCAGGGGAGATCTGGATGCGGACGCACTCTCTCTCTCTCACTCTGTCTCTCGCGCGCACGCACACACACACACACGCACACACACACACACACACACACACACACACACACACACACACACACACA